>CM077098.1:36867964-36963066 GCA_039513925.1 Platanthera zijinensis
CATTTAGGCAGAGCAAGACTGATAGCATAACTAAATGTTATGAAAGAATATTCAGAATTTTCAATGAGCTGAGGATATATGGAAGAGTCTTCAGCACTTATGAGCTGAATGACAAGTTTCTCAAGTCTCTAACTAGAGACTGGGATACAAAAATTTGTCCAATCGGAGAGGTGACAAAGCTTTCCGATACTCCAACAATAACTCTGTTTAGGAAGCTGCTGTCCTATGAAATGCAGCTGACAGCCAAGAAAAGGAGGAGAAAGTCAATAAGTCACAGGCCAAAGAAAATCTGTTGCCTTCAAAGCTGAAGCCACAAGGATGAGCAGAAGAAAGAAACCTTCTCCACCAAGAAGGGATGTTGAATCTGACTAAGAAAAATAATTGACCAGCACATTAGACTGTCATATGTCTGACAAAGACTTTGCTGCCTTCTCTAGGCAGTTCCAGAACTTTATGAAGAAGAAACACTGGAGAAGCAGGCCCTCCTCCTCCTATAATCCCAAAGAATACTACTACAAGGGCAAGAAGAAATCCTCTAAGGAGGACAGGTATGGTTCTAAACCTAACCAACATGTTTCATATAAAGTGGTTTGCTATTGTTGCAGCAAGCTAGGGCATGTAATAGCTGACTGCCCTATCAAAAGAAAGGAATCTGGTGAGACGAACCACAAGCAGAAAGGTAAGAAGGAGAAATCTTTCATTGCTAAGAATAAAAAGTGCTGACTTACTCTTTCTCTTCAGAGTCAGAAAGAGAAGAGGATGATGAAGCCTATATTGGGTTGTACTCTACTGAAGTAGAAGTAGAAGAAGTAGACTTCATTGAGATGCTGACAGCTATTGCTGAAGAAGCTGATGTAAATCATCATGTTTTCAGGATTGAAGTCAGGGCCCCTCTATCACAGTCATATGGTGATACAAAGGTGGATGAAGAAGAAGAAGATAGCTGCTGTTATGGCTTAATGGATATGTTAGATGATGAATCCAACCCGCAACAGCCTGCTAAACCAAAGGTAAATTCTCTATCCAAGTATTCTTCTGAGTCAGGCTATGAGACCAGCACAGATTCTAAAGCTCATACATCAAGAGATGAAGGAGATTCTGAGTCTCAGGAAGATGTCAATTTTGTAATTGACAAATATGGTATCCTTTTGAGCACTTTCAAGCAAAGCAAGCTGCTGGCTAAGAATCAAGCTAAGGAAATTGCCTCCCTTCAGCTTGCTGCTTCCCAGCATGCTGATTCTGCTTCATTGCTTGATCGGAAATTGAAAAATATTAGTGAGCTGGAAACTATTTATTTGATTCAGATAGCTACCATGGAGTACAAGGAAAATAGAATAAGGGACCTGGAAGTGCTGCTGGAGAGAGAGAAGAGAATAGTGGCTAGCTATTCAAAGCCCAGTTCAGTGCATCCCTTGATAGACACTTCTCCTCCCAAAAGGGTAAGAAGGGGTTGGGCTTCAAAGGATGTTCTAGTGTTGCCAATCCCAAAAGAAAGGGCAAGGCTCCAGTGCAGCCACTATCCTCCAGGCCTCATATTCCTTTCAGGAGAGTTATACTACCTTCTAGCAGGTATGATCAAGAGAGTATCCATGGTCATTGTAAGATTGGTAGATCCTCTGGAGTGAACAAAGTTGTTCACAGCTAGGGTGGAAAATATAGCAAGGGTGAAAATGCCTTCAAGGTAGCCCATGAGGAAATCAGAATGGGATGGATTCGTCGAATATCATATTCATCGTAATAGATTCTTCGGGAATAATTCATCGAGTATACTCGATGAATAGAAAGAACTCTAGAAGGATCCTTCGAGACCATCTCGACGAACACAAACTGTCACGCCAAATTCGTAAAATATATATGACGAACTCGTCGAGAATACTCGAGGAATTCTTCGAATAGAATACTCGACGAATTCGTCGAGAATACTCGTTGAACTGACTTACCTTTTCGATGATTTCTAGAAGGCCCCTCGAATTCATAATTTAGGTCCTTTGGCTGATCTACTTCCAAGAACATGTCAAAAGGATTGGCCCTTCACTCATATCACATATGAGCAAGGCCAACACAATCTTTTCCAACTTCTCCATAACTCTTATGTACGACCTCAGAGGCTCATATTGCATTGGTAGTGAGAATAGATATTTGACCACTTCTAGATCACAATGGTAACACAAACAGAGAGTAGTATTGGGATATGTGACCTCCTACAATGTCCTCGCATTGCACACATTTTTTGCTGCTTGGCTATAGGAACGCCCATTTTTACCTACGCCGAACACGCTCTCTCTACGAACGCGGACCAGAGGGTACCGCCCTCGTGGACTGTGCAGAATTTCTGGAATAAATAGACCAGAAACATGGACTTAACATCTTGTTTAGTCATTGAGTAGAAATTCAAAAGAAAGGCTTGACTTAGTTTCCAAATGCAAGGCACTTCAAACGGCCAAATCTTTTTATCTGAACCTCCGATTTTTACGCACAATACCATTTCGGAAAGGTCTCAGACTTGTCAATCCACTAGCGAATCGGATAAACCCACTTATCTTTGTCATGCCCTAATATTATGCAGATTCAAATTCATTTAAAAGATATTGCAGCATTTTACTTTCCTAAATTTCATCCTATTGGATATGTCAGTGAAGGCTTTGGGAAACACTTCCTAGAAAATAGTAGTGGCCGCGACATAATAGCGTGCTCATGAGGGAAAATCACCGCCACTTCCCCATTTCGCAGATACCGCATAGAGGCAGTGACGTGGCGAAATGGTCGTTCTCGCACATAAAAATTTGAGCTGCCAAATTTGCTTAATACAAATGGAAACGGACCCCGCAATCTGGAAGATCATGCGTCGTGGAGATTGGCTTAAATAAAATGTGTCAGACTATTCTAACGTGTGTGACCATATCAGAACTAGAGCATCGGATCCCATCAGAACTCTGCAGTTAAGCATGCCTATTCGAGTGTAGTACTGTGATGGGTGACCTCCTGGGAAGTCCTCGTGTTGCACCCACTATTTTCCGCACGGGTGCATGATCGACCATTTTTTCCTACATCAAACTCACTCTATCTACGTATGCGGGCCTGAGGGTACCACCCACGTGGACTGGGCAGAATTTTAAAAATAAGTAGAACAATAATGTGCCCTTAACATCATGTACAGGCGATGAGTAGGAAATAAAAAGAAAGATGTGACTTAGTTTCCAAATACCCACTTCCAACAGGCATTATTTTTGATTTGACTATAGGATTTTCACGCACAATACCATTTCAGAAAGCTATCAGAGTTTTCCATCCACTAGAAAATCGGTAAACCCAGTGAAGCTCATTTTGCGCCGTCAGATTGCATGGATTCAACTCGTTTAAAAGTAATGTAAGCGTTTTCCATTCGTCAATTTCCTCCTAATGGATATGCCAGCAAAGGCATCGAGAAACACATCTAATGAGACAATAATGGTTGCGAAATTACTCCGAGCTCATGCAGGGAAATCACCGCCACTTCCCGATTTTGGAGATCCCACATTGAGGCGATAGTGTGGCAACCTAACAGTTACCGCACGTAAAAAATTGAGATGCAGAAATTTCTTAATCCAGATATAAATGGAGCCTGCAATACAAAAGATTGTGCGTCGTGGAGCTTGGCTTAAATAAAATATGATGGACTATTCCAACATATTGGACCGAACCTATACTAGAGCACCAGATCCCATCAGGACTCTACAGTTAAGTGTGCTTGGGCAAGAGTAGTACTAAGATGGGTTACCTTCTGGGAAGTTCTCGTGTTGCACCCATTTGTTGTCGCTCGGCTATATGAATGCCCATTTGTACCCTATGGCGAAAGCTCTCTCTCTATAAACGTGGACCTGAGGGTACCACCCACGTGGACTGGGTGGAATTTTTTGAATTAATAGAACGGGCATGCAGCCTTTACATCCTGTGCAGACTATGTGTAGGAAATCAAAAGAAAGACGTGACTTAGTTTCCAAATGCAAGGCACTTCAAACGGCCATAACTTTTGATCCGACCATCCGATGTTTTTGGCACAATACCATTTTGGAAACCTCTCGGAGTTGTCCATTTGTTGGCAAATTGGGTGAACCTACTCGAGCTCATTTTATAACCTCAGATCGCGTAGATTCAACTCGTTTTGAAAGTTATACCACCGTTTTCTTATCGTCAATTTTATCCTAATGGATATACCAACAAATGCTTCGGTAAACACTTCAAAGGATACAGTAATGGTCGAGACATAACTCCGTGCTCAGGCGGGGAAATTGCCTCCACTTCCCCATTTCAGAGATCTCGCATAGAGGGGGAAACTTGGCGACCCGGTCATTGCCATGCGTAAAATTTTGAGCACAAAAATTGCGTAATCAGAATTGAAATGGAGTCTGTAATCCAAAATATCACGCATTGGGGAGCTTGGCTTATATAAAATGTGCCGAACTATTCCAACATGTGGGAGCATACCAGCACCAAAGCACAGGATCCCATTAGAACTCCACAGTTAAGTGTGCTTTGGTGAGAGTAGTATTGGGATGGGTTACACGCTCGGAATTCCTCGTGTTGCACCCATTTTTTTCGCTTGGCTACAAGAACGACAATTTTTACCTACGGCGAACGAACTTTCTTTATGAATGAGGGCCCAAGGGTACACCCCACATGGATTTGGTGGAATTAATGGAATCTACAAAATGGATACATGTCCTTAACATCCTATACAGTCGATGAGCGTGAAATCAAAGGAAGGCATGACTTTATTTCCTATTGGAAGACACTTCAAATGTCATAACTTTTGATCCAGCCATTCGATTTTCGCACACAATACCATTTCAGAAAGCTCTCGGAGTTGTCAACCCATAGGTGTATTGGGTGTACCCGCTCGATCTCATTTTGCGCCCTCAGATTGTGCATATTCAACTCCGTTTAAAAGTTACCAACATTTTTCTATCGTCAATTTCTTCCTAATGGATATGCATGTGAAGGCTTTGGGAAATACTTCCAAGGATACAGTAATGGGCATGACATAAATTTGTGCTTTTGTGGGGAAATCCCCACCACCTCCTCATTTGGGATATCCCACATAAAGGCGACAGAGTGGTGACCCAGCCATTGCCGCACATAAAAATTTGAGCAGCCAAAATTGCTTAATCTGAATGAAAACAGATCCCGCAATACGAAAGATCGCGTGTTAGGGATCTTGGCTTGAATAAAATGTTTTGGACTACTCTATTGTATGTGACCATACCGACACTATAGAATCAGATCCAATCAAACCTCTGCAGTTAAGCGCACTTGGGAGAGAGTTGTATTGAGATTGGTGACCTCCTGGGAACTCCTCGTGTTGCACCCATTATTTACCGCTCAACTACATTAACGCCCATTTTTCTCTGCGGCAAACATGCTCTCTCTATAATTGTGCCTGAGGATACCGCCCACGTGGACTGTGCAGAATTTTTGAAATAAATTGAATAGACACGCGGCCTTAACATCTTGTGCATGCGATTAGCAGGAAATCCAAAGAAAGGCGTGGCTTAGTTTATAATTACAAGGCTCTTAAAACGACCATAACTTTTGATCCGACCATCCAATTTTTTCCCATAATACCCTATCGTAAAGTTCTCAGAGTTTTCCATCCACTAGTGAACAAGATGAACCCACTCGAGCTAATTTTTCGCCCTCAAATCGCTAAGATTCAACTCCTTGTAAAAGTTATTCCAAAGTTTTCCTTTCGTCAATTTCTTCCTAATGGATATGCCAGTGAAGGTTTCAGAAAAATGAAGTAGGAGTTCAGTTTCTATATTCCTCAAAGTTTTCTCTAGCGGGGGGGGGGGGTGAATAGAGATATAAATTATTTTCAAAAACATTGATCATTTCACAGAATTTGCATTTACATACTCTATAAACCAGAACCAGATGTTGCTAAATAAATTCACACCACAATAACACAGAATAAAAAATAAATGCAAAACCACAAAAAGCACAAGGATTATATGGCTCTCCCTAAATCTTGGTACATCCACTCTTCTTGCCTCTTGGTAGGAATTCACTATCACAGTGTCTGAGTCTTTTGATTAGGAGACTCTTAGAACCACACATAATATTTTGATTTGGAGATCATGAACCAATTACAATCTGAGTCTTTTCTCAAGGAGAATCTTAGAACCTCTTACTTAATCCTTTGTAGAGAGATTCTTAAGACTCTCTTTCTTAAATGTAAAAAGACAATTAAGAGAAGATTTGAGTTAAGATGATTCTTCTATTAGTTTCCTCTCTTAATATTTCTGAGGACAATTATTGATAATCTCTGGAACTTCTGATGAATCTATGAATATCAAAATAATAAAGATTATGAGCCCAAACTCTAGATAATCATTCAAACTTTATCTCTAAATTTGTTGCAACTTTCTCTTGAGAAGAAGAAGTATTAATTCTCTTATCAGATTTAGTTTAAACTATCAAACCAATCGACTGATACTAGAAAATTTCAATTACAGATGATAATCTTCCAAGCTTTCTCTATCGAAGTCAATCTTCTCACGATCTTCTTTGATTTTCTTGATTGTTTGTTGTTGATGATTGATAATCTGTGATTGTTTCTGATTATCTGTGTTTTCCCTCTCTAATGTTTTTTTGTATCTCTTCATATATATTTATATAGGTCGACATCCTCTAACGTCTCCAAGAATTTGTTATGTAAACGCCTTCTTGATTTAATTAATATTGAAGCCACAAATCAAATTTTGTTAAGAAATCTTGTTGATTGAACGTCGAGTTCTTACCGAAGCAACATCTATTTCTGACCGTCTGTATGAAAATCATTATAGGCGACGTTCCATCGATATCATGTCAAAGCTTATATTTATTTAATCCTTAAGTGTCGTCGATTTATCCAAATTAATTTGCTCTAACTTAAATTCAATGTAATGTCAAATTCCAGTCGATGTTGTATCGAGATCTAGTCGACGCATGTTGGCAATTCATGATTTTCCTCTTCAATTAAGTATGTCTTGTATTTATATCCTTCATATCACTGACTCCCTAGGACTTCTAAGACCAAATTACACTAACTATATAATATATGTAATAGAACTAGGATATAAAATCACTAAACATAATATTTTATGCTAAATCATAAGGGTTTTCCCCAACAATCTCCCCCTATTTAACTTAACAAATTTTACAAAACTTCAAAAGTGATTTTCCATATGTAAAGCAATAAATCATACACTATTTTGACGACCCGTGTAATCATAATAAGTAATGAAAGAAAAGGGAGAATAATCTCTGGTTAACTCTAGAGGGGGGGGGGTGAATAGAGTTATTTAAAATTCCTTTACAATTTTTATTCACATAAAAATAGGTGATATAGTAATAGCTGAGAGAAGATTTCAGGAGCAAAGAAAAGTTATACTAAACTACCATATCACAAGACAAAAAGAAAAACAGACAACACAAGAATTTTATAGTAGTTCCACAACTGGGTATATCCACTCTTCTACTACCCTGGTAGGAATCCACTACAGGTTTTGATCAGGTGACTGCAACCACAATATATATTTGCAGAGAGATATTACAACCCTTTGAGCTTTGGATCAGATGCCCAAAAACTAAACTCAAGTCTTTTGGAAGGTGACTTGTGAACCAGGCTAACTTATGAAGGGAGTTAAAACCCTGTATAGTGGGGTGGGAAAGAAAGTGATATTACTCTTCTCTTTTCTCAAATGCACTTTGAGAAGACTTTATATGGATTCCAGATCTTGTCAAAGCTCCCCCTGAGATGTAGAGTTGTTCAGGAATTGAGAAGCTTTGTTCAGGAGTGTGTAGGTCTTCAGCTTGTGAAAAACAGATCCAGGAACTTTAGACAGATGGATCTATATTGCCTCAGCAATTCCTGGAAAAAACAAAAGATGAAGAAGACTCTTGACTTGTTTGTATTGATCTTCTTCTATCTTCTTGAAAGCACAGTGAGAGATGAGGATTGAGAGCTGCTGTGAGGTTTTTGCTCTTGCTAAGAATATCTCTCTAAAATTTTTTGCTCTGTCAGAATTGTATCTCTGTTCTCTGTTTGTATTAAAAAGTATTCTCTCTATTATCCTCAACGACCAATCTTCCTTAGAAATTTTAATAATTATAATTAATGCCTTGCTGGAAATCTAGGAAGGAAAACGGATAGTAAATCTATCATTATTCATTTCCTCAACTGTCCAGAGAAATATGTCAAACAAATCTTATGATGAATTCCATAATCAATGTTGCTAGGAACGACTATATTCATAGGGAATATAAGCATTGATTACTCAGGGAATTTATGACTTAAAATATTAATAAAGAGGGAACAGATAAGGAAAGAACAAAGAAAAGACAGCTTACAGAATTCATCGACCAAAGAACAGATTTAATCGACCTGCACTCAGAGAATGTCGACCTGAGAAATCCTGTTCGTCGACCTGAGCTCTGCGAAGTACATGCTGAATATAAGCAACTAATTCTGCACTCCAAGAACATCGACCTGAGAATTAGTTCTACACTCAAAGATCGTCGACCACAGAACTTGATCACATAGAAAAATAAACGAGCTGAGAACCTTTCTGGAGAAAAATTGATCGTCAACTTGAGCTCTAATATTGTCGAGCATAGCTAAGAAAACTAACTCTGAGTTCGTCGATCAGAGATCGACGATCGTCGAGCTTAGTTCGAAGAACTTCGAATTGATCAAACTGTCTTCTGAAAAACTTCTAAAACTGAATCTTCTGAAGTCCTCTGGTGGCTTGTCCAAGAATGTTGAACTAAAAAGACTTAGCCTAAATTTTTAGGACTACTTGACTAGACCATGGCTATAAAAGGTAGGTCAAACTCAGCCTAAATTAGTGAACCTAGCCCAAATCCAACTAGGGATCCAACAATCTCCCCCTATTTTTGTGAGGTCACTAAGAATACAAACAAAAGCAATCATAAAGCAAGAAACATATATCTGGCAGAAATAATACATTCAGTAGATATTTACAACAAATGCTTCATGATATAAACAGAAGTAGAGTTTAAACAATAAGATTATAATAACTAAAATTACTGTTTCTGCTTGGGAATAGCTTTCTCAGACTTTTCAGTAGACTGTTTGAATAATATTTCTCTTTTAGGATTAGCAGCTTCTCTTTTTGACATGATAATATCAGATGCACCAATGATATTCTGAGAAGTTGCTCTAAGAACTATAGCCTCTGGATGAAATTTCATATACTTATCAGCATTAAAAAACTTGTTAGCTTTAGCATACCTGGTTTGTTCTTCTTTCCTATAAGAAGACATAGTTGAAAACTGAGAAGGATCCTTGCCTTCAGATTTATCTTTCCTAATCTGAGAGAGTCCTACTAACTCCCGAAGTTTAGCCAATCTGGCAGAGGTCTCCTATTCTGGATCAACAAATGGAATAGGAAGAGACTCTTGCCTGATTGGGCAAGAGTCCTGTTGGGATTTATCAGTAGTATCTGTAGAAACTCTCTTGTAAGAAGCTGTAGGAGGATGGCTTAAAGAAGATTGCTGACTGCCATGCCTTGACTGTCTATGATAAGTCTTGGTTACTGGAGCTGCTCTCTGAGTAACACTTCTAGAAGTACCTGAAGAGGGAGGGGGAGGAGGAGGGTCTTTCCTGAATTACCTGGGAGGAGACTTATACCTTCTCCTCTTCTTCCATTCTTTCTGATCATTTTTAGATAGCACATCCGATGGGGCATCCCTGGGTATGGAGTTATATTCTGCAAAATATAGTAGGGAGTATCATTGTTGGGATTGGGCTTAGGAGAAGCCTTTAGAGAAGCCTTTCTCTTCTTGATAACTTTCTTCTTAGATTTGAAATTATCAGAACCATCTGAATCATTGTCTGAGTCTTCTTCATAAGAACTCTGGGGATCTTCATAAAGAGCATATATTTCTTTCAATGTTTCCTTTGAGATCTATTTGTCTACTTGAGGAGGAACTGGAGGTAGAACATCTTGAGGAGGAACTACTGCATCTGAAACCATTTCAGCTTCATGAGCCAAGTCTGCAGCAAAAATCTCATCCATATCTTGTAATCGAGATGTAGAAAAAACAAAAGTGGGAGGGGAAAAAGCCTTAGGCTTAGAGAACTCATCCTCAGTTACCGTAATAGGCTCAGCCCTTGAAGCTGAAAAGCTATTCTGAATAAACTGTAAGACTCCTGAGCTAATTGGAGCTGTATAGCAAATAATGTCTGTACAGAACTGAAGAGAGACAAAGGAAAGAATGTTGTTGTACAAGAGATCAAAGAAAACAAGAATTGAGGTCAGTTCAACTATTGGAGAAATGAAGAAGTCTCCAGAATAAATATCCAAAGAATGATCTATATCAGCTATCTCATAGTAAATGTCCAAAAATTCTGAGAGTTCTGCATCGAGTATCTCAGAATCAACAAACTCTATCTCTGCTACTGAAGCTGCTACTGCTGGAGCTATCTCAAAATACACATACTCTATCTCTGCTACTGATGTTGCTGCTACTAGAGTTACTTCTTCATGGAAAATCTCCCCCTGCCTGGTTTCAGTAAGCACTGGAGCGAGGCCCCTAACTGAAGAAGGAGGGACAGGGAAGGGAGATAGTTGGGCATCAAGAGATGAGATAGAAGAAGTAAGAGGTGAAATGGCCTCTGCTATGAGTTGTTGGAGTAGAGGTGTGATTGATTGTAGAATCGATGAAATGGAGGGTGAAGAAATGTCCATGAATTCAAGTGGGTTCTGAGTAGATACAGATGGATTGAAGGTGGAAGAGGAGGGATGAGAATCTAGCATTTGCTCATCTAGAGGCGATGGAAAATGACTAGGGGATGAAAGAAGATTGTATGAAGGTAGGGATGATAAATTTTGAAGAGGAGTAATTTCAGCAAGATGAGAAGGTAGAGGTGACTAAGGAAGAGTAACATGCTCTTGAGAATGATTTTGAGGGGATAGATGTACTTGAGATTGAATTGGTGAATAAATATGGATGGCAGAAATAGGAGGTATAGGTGGATATGTTGGAGTTGAGGAAGTAAGCTAGAGAGATGTTGAAGTTGATTGATCAAGAGGAGGTGGAGCGGGAATGGAGATATCCTCAGCAGGGTGGGAAGTGGCTGGAATAGCCCTTGCACTCTTAACGATCTGGAAGTGGAAGCCTTGGATGGCTTAGGGATGCTCCTCTCCCACCTTCTAAATAAGGTGAAGGTTAGCCTCTTAGAGGCATTAATTAATATGGTCGGGGTGACCAGAGATTCAGCAGCCTTGGCTTGAATAAAAATTCCCAAAATCTGGCCAAAACACACTTCCTTCTTTATGTTTTTCTTCTTAATCAAATCAAACAAAATTTTGGCCCAGTTCACGGCCTTCTTGTTTTCCACTGCACACATCACAAGGAACTGATGTCTAGTTATGTGATCATGGGCGATGTGCTTACCCAACAGAACCTTTCCTACAACATATGTCAGAAACTTATAATCCGAAGATTGATGTTTCTTCAGTAATTTGTTAGGGTTATCACCAGAATAACCCATTCAATTCAACATTTCATCAAACTCAGTAGAATCGATTTCTAAGTCCTCTTCTCGATTCACTAAACAAAAAATTTCAGAAAGAATTTCAGGGGTGAGAGGGACGGCGTTACCAGCTATTGTTCCTACCAAAGTGTCAGCATCTGAAGACGAAAACGAGTAAACCCATACTCTAATCTTGGTCGCCGTAATCTTTATCCTTGTTGTCATTAGATTCTTCAAATATAAATCTTCAAATAGTTGTATAATGTAAAGGAAGATTTGATCTGAGTATTTGAAAGACTCGAAGTCGATGTCAAAATCCATATCAAATTTCATTGCTGTGAGAGCGCTTGCCGGAATCACCATGATCACCTGCAATAAAGAAATAGAGAGATCAAGTTCAAAGGAACTGAAAGTGCGGGATGGAGCTCAAATAAAACAGAGTTATAAGGTTTTTCAGAATATGAAACATCAAGTTCCGTCCTGCGAAAAAAAAACAAATTCTTCGATCTCAGGTCGATGAAAAATTTCATGAAGAGATAAATTCGTCGATCTCAGGCTGAAGATATGGAAATATTTCGTCGTCCTCAAAAATATTTCCTGAAACAGGTTCGTCGATCTCAAGTCGACGAAACTAACTTCACACAGAGATTTCATCGATCTCCGGTCGACGAACTCCCAATGATAAGTTTGCAAATCGCCGATCTCAGGTCAACGAAAGGTTTTCAGATCATTTACACAAATGACATTTAAAATTAAGCCTTTTCATCTATCATTCCTAACTGATTAAGAAAGAACAAATGTTTAGATTCATCCAAGGGCTTGGTGAAAATATCTACCCATTGCAAATCAGTGGAGATAAATTCAAGGTTAATTTTTTGTTTGTCCACACAGTCTCTTATGAAATGATGTCTTATATCTATATGCTTTGTTATACTATGATGCACTAGATTATGTGTAATAAAAATTACACTTGTACTATCACAAAATTTTGTTGAATTATTTAGATGAAACCATAATCCAGAAGTTGGTTTTTTATCCATAAGATCTATGAACAGCAGCTGTCAGCTGCCCTGTATTAATCCTCAGCAGTTGACGTGGACACAGATGTTTGCTTCTTGCAAAACCAGGACACAAGTCTATCACCAAGGAACTAACATGTTCCTGAAGTGCTTTTCCTGTCCACTTAACATCCAACATAGTCAGCATCAGAAAATCCAGTAAGCTCAAATGCTGACTCTGTTGGATACCAGAGTCCTAGATTAGGACAACCCTTTATATATCTTAAAATCTTTTAATCAAATAAGATAAGATTATTTAGGGGTCACTTGGAACTTGGCATAAATACATGTAGCAAACATGATGTCTAGTCTACTTTCTATGAGATAGAGTAGGGATCCAACAATAGCCCTATACTTTGTCTTATCAACTGGTTTTCCATGTTCATTAAAGTCAATCATAGCATTGACAACCATGGGAGTAATCATAGAGGAGGCATCAGCCATCCCAAATTTCTTAATAAGCTCACTTGCATATTTAGATTGGGATATGAATATGCCATCAGGGGATTGCTTCACTTGTAGACTAAGGAAGTATGATAGCTCTCCCATACTACTCATCTCAAACTTTGAAAGCATTAGATCAGAGAATCTCTTTCATAGTTTAGGATCAGTAGAGCCAAATATGATATCATCTACATATATTGGTACTACTAAAATTTTATCATGATACATCTTAGTAAAAAGACTCCTATCTACCATGTCTCTAGAGAACTTGTGTTCTAAAAGAAAGCTAGCTAAGGTTTCATACCAAGCTCTTGGAGCTTGCTTTAGACCATAGAGAGCTTTATGCAATTTGAAAACATATGAGGTATGAGTAGAAGAGATAAAACCTGGGAGTTGTTCAACATAAACCTCTTCCTTTAGTTCTCCATTCAAGAAATCACTCTTGACATCCATTTGGTAGACTTTGAACTTCTCAAAAGCAGCATAAGCAAGAAATATCCTGATTGCTTTTAGCCTTATAATAGGAGCAAAGGTTTGATCATAGTCAATGCCTTTCTCTTGCATATAGCATTGAGCAACAATCCTAACCTTGTTTCTCACAATTACACCTTAGGCATAAAGTTTGTTTCTGAATACCCACTTGGTTCCAATTACTGGATAGACTTTGGGCCTTGGAACCAAGTCCCAAACTCTACATCTCTCAAATTTATTGAGCTCCTCTTGCATTGCAATAATCTAGTGGGGATCTTGCTCTGCATCATTTATGGATTGAGGCTCAACTTGAGAGAGGAAATAGGAATGCATCACATCTTGGTTGAGTTGATGCCTTGTCTGTACACCTACTGACATGTCCCCAATCATTTGGGATCTAGGGTGATCCCTTAGTGTGACAAGGTCAGTGGGTGGAGTTGGTTCAGCAATAGCATTTGGAACTAATTCCTCTTATGGAATAAAGTCTGCTGTTTGATGAGGTTCAACTACTTCCAAAGTTTCTTCTTTACTAACTTTATCAACTTGTGGAGGAGGATGTGATATTACCATTTGTGTACGGTTTAACTCACCCAATTTCTCACACAAGTGAGGTACCTGCAATAAATTTGAGGAAGAAGAATCCTTCTCCTTATAAACATGTTAGCTTCATCAAAAGAAATATGTACAGATTCTTCCATTTTTAAAGATGATTTATTGAATACCCTATAAGCCTTGCTATTTTGGGAATATCCAAGACAAATTCTCTCTGTAGCCTTAGCTTCAAATTTTCTAATGTGTTTTTTATTAATGTTATGAATGAAACATCTATACCCAAAGATTCTAAAGTAATCAATTTTAGGTTGCTTCCCTTTGAGTAATTCATAGGGGGTCTTACCCTTAAGTTTGTCTATCAAACTCCTATTCAGCACATAGTTTTCTGTGCTCACAGCCTCTGCCCAAAAGGATAGGGGCATGTATGCATCTGCAAGCAATGTTCTTGAAGATTCAATGAGGTTTCTATTTTTCCTTTCTGCTACCCCATTTTTTTGAAGAGTTCTAGGAGCAGAAAAACAATGCCTGATACGTTCCTCCTCACAGAATCTTTGCTTGGGAAGAGATTAAAACTCAGTACCATGATCACTTCTGATCAATGTAACTGGAGTAGAATACTCAATCCTTATGCTCTTAAGAAAGTCTGTAAGGACTTTAAAGTTATCTGACTTATTTTTCAAGAAGAACACCCAAGAGAATCTAGAGAAGTCATCGGCAATAACTAGAGTGTAAGACTTCCCTCCTAAGCTTTGTACAACAATGGGTCTAAAATGATCAATTTGTAGCAAGTACAGAATCTTAGGTGAGTCACTCTTATTAATTGACTTAAATCTATTTTTAGTTTGCTTGCCTACTTGATAATCCTTGCATAAGCTTTCCTTCTTGTAGGGGCCAGAAGGCAATCCTTTGACAATGTTGTCCCTAGATAGCTTAGAGATGTTCTTAAGGTTAACATGACCTAGTCTCTTATGCCAAAGAATATTATTATTACTAACTTGGTTGAATAGACATATTTCTGAACTAACAGAGTTAAATTTTACTAGGTATATATTCCCTTGTCTACAACCTGTTAGAACAGTTTAGTTATTTGAAGAAATAATACATTAGGAATTAGTAAAGAAAACCATATAACCTGTATCACATAACTGACTTATGGATATTAGGTTATGTTTGAGACCATTTACATATGCCACTTTTCTGAAAGTGACAGCTCCACTGTTGAAGTCTCCATAGCCTTCAGTTTTCCCAAAGCTAGAATCTCCAAAGATCACTCTTGGACCCAGCTTTGCCTTGAAATTGATTAGGCTATCCTTGCATCCAGTCATGTGCTTTGAGCACCCACTATCCAGATACCACTTATTCTAAGTGATAGGATAGTTCTTCACCTGCAAGGGAACAAGTTAGATGTTCATGACCATGGTCACCTCTGGTCCTTGTAGTTTTTATAAGAAAAACAAGAAATGTAAGAATATTCAGGTTGGCTTTTATAACTTAATGGGTGAAATATTCTAAGAAAAGTTATCCATTAGGTGAATGGATTGATATTTTCCCTAGGTTGCTTATGGTTATTATTAGATTTTCTGTTATAGTTAAAGTTTCTGTAAGATTGATCTGGGATCGACAAACTCTGGTAAGTTCGTCAACCTGAGGTCAACAAATTTGGATAAGATCTTCGATCTCAGCTCGAAGAATGAAGATATTCATTCTCAGGGCACCAATTTCATCGATCTCTGGTCGACGAACCAGACTGGTTTCGTCGATTGTGGATCCAAGAATAACTATTATTGAAGTTGGTGTTCGGAGTTCGTCGTTCTGAGGTCGACGAACTGTACATATTTCGTCGATCTGAGTTCGACAAAATTTGTTGAACATTGTGTAGTTATTTTTCTTCTTATTCTTAGATTTTTGTTTAAGTTCCATTTGTTTTAAGACTTCATTTTCTTTATTTACTTGTTCAGTATTCTTCTTACCCTTATCTGAAATGAAATTTATAGGTTTATATAACTGATTCTTTTTAATTATAGCTGGTTTACTAGATGATGCACCTAGTCCTAGTTTACTATTATTGGCCCTAGCATTTATAGTACTAGTTATGTCTAATAGTTATAAGCTTCTACCATTAAGTGATACTTCTAATTTCTTGGCTTTGCTTAATTAAGTTTTAAGAAAATAATTTGTTCATTTGCTGAGTTAATTTGATTTGTTAGTTTAGTATTTTCAGCAATGTATTTATCTTGTCAGCTAATCTTTTTCTATAAAGTTTGATTTTCTTCTCAGAGCCTATTAGATCTAAGCATGGATTTTTAACTTCAGTTTTAAATTCTTCTGAATCAAAATCATAAGATGTTATTACCTGGTCCTCTGCAGATAGAGATTCTTCATCTTCTGAAGCTTCAGCCTCTAACTGACTGCTGGAATTATCTATTACCATTAGGCAAACTTCCTTTGCCTTCCCTTTTTCTTCATCATTACTTGAGCTAGAGGATGATGACTCTTCCTCAGTATCACTCCAGGTTTCTGCAACAAACCCTTTTTCCTTCCTCTTGTGTTTGCTGGAGGAGGGCTTGCTGTGATGAGTTCTTCTTGAATCTTTTTCTCTTCTCCTATCCTTCTTCTGAGCTTCTGAACACTCTGAGATGAAATGTCCAGGCTTCCTGTAACCAAAGCAAACAATTTCTTTAGATGGAGTCTTGTTATACCTTTGCTTGTCATCTTGCCTAGATGACTTTCTTCTGAAGTCTTTTTTTGCCATTTTGAAGAATCTTTTGACAAAGAGACTCATCAGCTCTTTGCTAACCGGGGTCCTGAAAGTGAGGGTAAGATCAACCTTTACTCTAGAGGGGGGTGAATAGAGTATTTTAAAATAATTTTGCAAATTAAAAACTAATTGGCAGTGGAAGACTTAATTTATTTATAGTGTATTGTGCTTGCAGTAAATAAAATAATGTAAAGTAAGATATAAAAACACAGCACACAGCAACCAATACACAAGCAAACCAGATGACACAAGGAGCTATAGTGGTTCCCCAATCAACCTGGGTACATCCACTCTTCTACCACCCTAGGTAGGAATCCACTTCAGGATGAGTTGATCAGGTGTCTTGGGCACCAATGAGCTTTTAATAAGGTGCTCAAAAACCAAACCAGATTTTTTGATCAGGTGTCTTGCCACCACTGAGTTTTGACAAGGTCTCAAGAACCACACACAAAATTTTTGAAGTGAGTTTCTAATAACCCTTTTACAGCAAAAGAAAATAAAAAGAGTTGAAGGTGTTCTTCTCTATCAACAATCAAAGAGAAGACTAGTGGATTTGTTGATGTCAAAGCTCCCCCTGAGATTAGCAGTAGGTCAGGAGAAGAAGCTTTGCACAGGGTGATAGGCCTTCATTAAGTTGAGATCTCCAGCAATTGATAATTTCAGCAAAGGCTAAAATGTGTTGTGTCTGGAGTCTTTGATTGATGAAGCCTGGAAAACTTGAATCAGAGAAGAGATTTGAAAGAATAGAAGAGATTCTTCTCTGTGTGTTTATCTCCTTCTCTGTTCTATTCTGTGTGTTCTGTAAAACTCTAACTGTATAATCCTGTAGAATTCTTGAGAGATATTCTCCTTAGTTATCTGTCTCTATTGTCTGTAATGATATTATGAAATCCAATCTCCTAGATAGCCGTTAGCCAGTCATAAATGACTTCCTTAATTTGTAACTATCTCTGGAGGAAAGTCCTAAGAAACATTCCCTTTCAGTCTCCTTGAAACTTGCTCCAGATTGATAAAACGGCTACAAAATCTTCTATATTAAATGCTGGATATTGAAGATATTTGAATTCCATAACAGTGTGATTTGAAAACCTGAAATCGTCGATCTCTCAAAAAAATTGTCGATCTGAGCTCGACTATCGTCGATCTGAGCTCAGAGATCTGGAGTTTTGCTTGAGACAGAAATCGTCGATTTGAGCTCGGAGATCGTCGAACCGAGTTCGACGCCTCGTCGACCTGAGCTCAGAGATAGTCGAACTGAGTTCGACGCCTCATCGATCTAAGCTCGATGAAAATTGTCTTTGGTCTTCTGCACTTGTAATCTGAACTAGGAGGTCTTGGGGGCAGCTTTCAAACCTAAGTTCTAAGCCTTAGACCTATTCTAGTTTACCTTTCAATCTATACAATGTGGTCAAGACACAATCCTATGGACATAGTGATCCTTACCCAAATTAGTAATAGGGTGTTCCAACAATCTCCCCCTATTTGGGTTAGGATTATTATCTACATGATTTATAGGAATTTAAATACAAATAAGCAGAAATAAATACAACATTGTAGAATTATTGACTACAGCATTGCAGAAACATATATATATAACACACAGTAAATTGTTCAGAGTGAGATATATAGTTCATCTTACACTAGCAGTACTTTTCCTTGCATTTCTTAAAAAGAATTTCCCTATTGGGGCTTTCTGCTTCTTTCTTTGATCTTCTATCTTCAGCAGCACCAAGAGTAGTTTGAGATTTAGCTCAAGGAACAACTACCTCTGGGTGCAATTCCATATACCTTTCTGGGTCAAAGAATTTCCTGGATGAATACCTTTCAAGTTCCTGCTTTCTTTGCTCAGAAAATGTTGAGATATTGAAGGTGTCTTTCCCTTATTCTCTGGCTTTCCTCATCTAATCTAAAGCAGCTAGCTCCTTCATCCTGGCTATCCAAGAGACTGGATTGTTCTCTGGATCTTCAAATGGAACAGGGGGCTCATATTTATTAATAGTATCTGAAGGAGCAGCTTTTTCATGAAATCCTTCTCTGAGTTTATAAGGGAATGGCCCTGCAGTAGTATCACTAGAAGCAGCTTGTCTTCTTCTTTCATATAGCCTGTATCTTGACTGTCCTCTGGTGTATACTTACTAACCTCTCTGATTGACTCTCTACTGGCTTCCTCTAGATTGATTTCCCCTTGAGCTGTAGCTTCTAGACTGAGAACCTCTTGCTTGAACATGAGGCTGGGCAGATCTTTGAGTAGAAATATTGGAGGCTGAATCAGCACTAGATCCTGCACCAAGAGAAGGAGGATGAGGAGGAGGAATAAATGGAAAAGATCTTTCATTGCATCTCTTTTTCTTCTTCATAGCCTTCAGCTGATTCCTAGAATATTGCATCCAATGTTCTATAACAGGACAACCATGCAATATATAATAAGGAATATCATTTTCAGAAGTGGCTTTCCTTGCAGGAACTCTCCTCATTGCTTTACTGCTAGCTTTCCTCTTCCTTGCAATAGTTACAGAGGAATCATTAGAATCTGTCCTATATTCATCACTATCAGAGCTCTGGGACTTATCATACATAGCATTTATTTCCTTGTAAGTTGCCTTGGTGGGGGAAAAGGGAGCAGAAGCAGGAGGTGCAACAATAGGATTAACAACATAAGAAGTTGGAATATCATGTACAGCAGCAGCTTCTAAAACAACAACAGCAGCCTCTAAAACAACATCAGCAGGCTATGAAACAATAACAGGCTCAACAATAGCCTCTGTGATCATCACATCATCATCATCAACAAAAGCATCATCAGTAGTTGGAACTTCCACAGACTTGGTTGAATCAATATATGATTGGATCAAGTTTGGATCACAGATTGAAACAGGCACAATGGCCTTAGAAAGATCTTCAGCATCTGGAGCTGGAAGATATCTGCTATATAGAACATCAGAAACTGAAAGCAGGAACCTGATAGATGGGACTGAGGATGGAGCTGGAACATCTGGCACTGCTTCTGAACTTAGCAAGAAATCTGAAACTTCAGCAGGCAGCATGGCTTCTTCATTGGATATCTCCCCCTTCCTGGATTTAGTATAAACTGGATCAAGGCACCCCAAAGAAAGGATTGTCTGAGGAGGATAGGAAGAAGATAGCCTTGCAGAGAAATAATTGATAGATTTTAGAAGAGGAGCCAAGGAGGCTTCCAGCAGGAGTGTTAGCCTGGGAGCTAATATCTCATATAACCTATCTATAAGTGCAGGAACATCTACTTGCTTAAGGGAGGCTTGAGTAGAGGTAGAGAAGAATGATGCAGAAGTGGATGTTGTTGGTGGAGCTGCAGAAATGTGTGTAGGTGATGTTGATGGTAATGGTATGAATGGTTCAGATATAGGGATGGTGGTGATGGATGAAACTGGGATGGTGATGGATGGTGTGAATGAGGAGATGGATGGTGTGAATGAGGGCTGAGCTAAGAAATCTTGAAGAAGTTGTTGGTAGGAGGTGGAAGAAGATGGAAGCTCTTGTGTAGAAGAAGGATAATCATCCATATAGGAGTCATCTAGGAGGTTGAATGATGGAAAATGGATGGATGAGTCAAGTTCTAGTAGGGGATAGTAATGAAGTGGATGAAATTATTCTTGAAGAGTGGCAGGAGGAGGTGTAGAGATTGTTGGAGATGAAATTATGATGAGGGATGTAGGGATGGTTGAGGAAACTGGAGGTGGAGATTGTGGAGATGAGATGGAGGATGAAGGCAAATCCTCTTATGGGGCAGTTGCTTGAGGGGAAGTGACTAAAGCAGTCCTTGTTCCAGAAGAAGTAGCTGCTGAGGGGGTCCTGCTGGGGTTGACAATTGTCCTCTCCCATCTACGAAATAAGGCAGAGGACAACCTCTTGGAGGCATTAATATGCATGCCATTTGACACCAGCAGTTGGGGGCATCTGTGGTTCAAAAACAATCCCACTATTCTCCCAAAATTTACAAAATTCTTATTGATTTTATTCTTAATCAGATCAAAGAAAATCTCTCCCCAGTTCAACTGTTTCTTATCTACAATAGCATCCATTAGACAGAACTGATACTTAGAAATAGTATCATGGGCAGAGTGTTTTTCTAATATGACTTTATCCACTACATCAGCTAGAAATCTATATTCTACTGATAGATTTTTCTTAAGTAACTTATTGAGGTTTGCTGCATTATGACCCAGTCTATCTAGCATATTAGAAAACTCTTCTCCAGACAGCTAAACACTATCATTTCCAGTACTTAGTTGAAATACCTCTGTCAAAATTACGGGAGTGAGGGATACCTGGGTTCCCGAGATAGTCCCGACCACTGTATTGTATTCTAGGTTATGGGCTGTGTATACCCATTCCTTGATTTCATCGGCAACAAGCTTAATCCTTGAAGTCATAATGGTGACCAACTGTTGTTCTTTGAATAACTCTAGGATGTCCTTGAAAATCTGATTGGTGCCTTCAAATGAATCCATTTCAATGTCAAATCCTGTGTTGAATTTCATGGCCGCTAGGACAGCAACTGAAATGGCCATGACCTTCCTGCAAAACAAACCAAACACGACCAAGTGTAGAGGGGTTTGGAGGGAAAAAAAAGCTCTGCAGAAAGTATGAATGCGCAAAAAGAACGACGGTCGAAAATGATTTTATATCAAGGTTCAACGCTGAAATGGAAAGATCGTTGAACTCAGTTCGACGATCTGGGCTTCTAAATGAATCTGAAAGGTCTTCAACATCATCGATCTCCATTCGACGATATTGGAGAGCGTAGAGCTCCGTTCGACGATCTCTGACTTGAAAGAGATAGCCTAGCACTACCAGGGAAATGCTGAGCTCCATTCGACGCTTTCATGAGAACGTCGATCTCCGTTCGACGATCATTAGGAAAAACGTCGAGCACAGTTCAGAGTTAAGAAAGAACCTATAGACACTAGAAAAATCATGTTTTTAGCCTAGTCTTTATCAATTTTAAGGTTTTAAAAAATCTTGGATCTTAATTTAGACTTCCTCCATCTAACATTCCTAACTGATTCAGGAAGAATGTGTGTTTCTTTTCATCCAAGGGTTTGGTGAAAATATCTCCCCTTTGCAAATCAGTAGGGATATATTGAAGTTCAATTTTATTCTTTTCAACATTATCTCTTAGGAAGTGATGCCTAATCTCTATATGTTTTGTCCTACTATGGAGGACAAGATTTTGGGCTATAGAAATAGCACTGGCGTTATCACAAAAGATTTTTGACTTATCTAAGTTGTAACCATAGTCTAGGAGCTGATTTTGAATCCACAATATCTGTGAGCAACAACTACCTGCTGCCATGTATTCAGCTTCAGCAGTTGATGTGGACATAGATGTTTGTTTCTTACAAAACAAGGAGACAAGTCTGTCACCAATAAACTGACAAGTTCCACTAGTGCCTTTCCTGTCTACTCCACATCCAGCATAATCAGCATCTAAAAATCTAGTTAATTCAAATCCTTAATCTTTTAGATACCAGAGACCTAGATTTGGACAACTTTTCACACACCTAAAAATCCTTTTTACTAATGTTAGGTGTGACTCTCTAAGGCTTACTTGGAATCTAGCACAGATGCATGTAGCAAACATTATGTAAGGTCTACTAGCTTTAAGATACAATAAAGAGACAATCATTACTCTATATATTGTTTTATCAACAGGTTTCCCATGTTCATCAGCATCTAATACAACATTAGTAGGCATACGTGTTTTCATAGATGATGCTTCAGACATACCAAATTTCTTAACCAACTCTTTTGCATACTTGGTTTGAGAAATGAATATGCCATTAGCATGCTGTTTGACTTGCAATCCTAGAAAGAAGGAAAGCTCACCCATGCTACTCATTTCAAATTTTGAATGCATTAGGTTGGAAAACCTCTTGCACAAGTTTGAATCAGTAGATCCAAAGAAAATGTCATCTACATAAATTTGTACTAGTAGGATATTGGACTTATGGGCTCTAATGAAAAGAATTTGGTCTAATCTACCCCTTTTAAAATCATTTTCCAAAAGAAAACATGCTAAGGTCTCATACCATGCTCTAGCAGCTTGCTTGAGACCATATAATGCTTTATGCAGTTTAAAAACATGATCAGGATGAGTAGGAGAGATAAAACCTGGGGGTTGTCTGACATAGACTTCTTCCTTGATATCTCCATTTAGAAATGCACTCTTCACATCCATTTGATAAACTTTGAATCTCTTGTGAGCTATATAGGCTAGGAATATTCTTATGGCCTCTAACTTTGCAACTGGTGCAAAGGTCTGGTCATAATCAATTCCTTCTTCTTGAGAGTATCATTATGCAACTAGACTTGCCTTGTTCCTTATAATAATGCCTTGATCATCTAGTTTATTCCTGAATACCCATTTTGTTCCAACAATGGGATGATCCTTTGGCCTTGGCACTAGCTCCCAAACCTTGTTTCTATCAAATTGATTTAACTCCTCTTGCATTGCAATGATCCAGTGTGGATATTCTTCTGCATCTTGTATGGATTGAGGCTCAATTTGAGAAAAAAAGAAGGTGTGCATCAGGTTTTGGTTGACCTGATTTCTGGTTTGCACACCAGCTGAGATGTCTCCAATCACTTGGGAGATTAGATGATCTCTTGATGTTACTACATTAACAGGGGGTGTTGATTGTTCACCAACCTGTGTTGTTGTTTCCTCTTGTGGAACAACAACTGGCTCTTCAATGTGATTCTCACCAGGATGTTGAATGTCTTCTTCATCTTCACTGCTTTAACATTTTTGTTGGATAGGTGAAGGTGTTGTATCCTCTTTAATGATGTTTATCCTGTCTAAATTCTCTGAAAGAGAATATACTTGCAAAGGTTCTTTGGTAGAAGTATTCTTCTCCTTGAAAGACAAGTTAGTTTCATCAAAGGATACATGTACAGATTCTTCAATTTTAAGAGATGATTTGTTATATACCCTATAAGCCTTACTGATCATGGAGTATCCCAGAAACACTCATTCATCAGCTTTGGCTTGAAATTTTGCTATATATTTCTTGTCATTATTATATATGTAACAAATACAACCAAAAATTCTGAAATAGTCTACTTTAGGTTTCTTCCCTTTGAGTAATTCATAGGGAGTCTTTCCCTTCAGCTTATGTATCAAACTTATATTCAACGCATAGTTTGAGGTGTTCACTGCATCTGCCCAAAAGGATAGAGGAAGGTGAGCATCTGTCAACAATATAGTAGCAGATTCAATAAGGGTTCTATTTTTCCTTTCTGCTACCCCATTTTGTTGAGGAGTTCTAGGAGCTGAGAAAGTGTGCCTGATCCCTTCACTCTGATAGAACTCTTGCATAATAAGAGAATCAAACTCCGTCCCATGATCACTTCTGATCAGGGCAATGTTAGTATTGAACTCAATTTGTATGCATTTGAGAAACCCTGTCAAACACTTAAAGTTATCAGACTTCTTCCTCAGAAAGAACACTCATGTGAATCTAGAGAAGTCATCTACAACTACTAGAGTGTAAGATTTCCATCCTAGACTTTGTACTGTAATGGGTTCAAATAGATCCATATGTAACAGATACAAAATCTTAGGTGAATCACTCTTACTAAGTGACTTAAAGTTATTTTTAGTTTGCTTGCCTAATTGACATGCCCTGCAAAGTCTTTCCTTCTTGTAGGGGCCAGAAGGTAGTCCTCTAACAAGGTTGTCCTTGGATATCCTAGCAATGGTTCTAAGGTTTATATGTCCTAATCTCTTATGCCATAGCTCATTTAGTTTACTAACAGAATTGAACAAATAGATATCTACCTTAGTTGATTGAAAATCTACAAGATAGATATTACCTTTCCTTTTACCTGTCAACACAGTTGTGTTGTCATCTGATTTTTTTTGTATAAGGATTTGTTGAAAGTCACCTGGTAGCCTTCATCACACAATTGACTGATGCTGAATAAGTTGTGCTTCAGTCCTTCCACATAGGACACCTTCTTGAATGTGACTGACCCTATCTGGACTGTACCATATCCCTTGGTCTGTCCAAAGTTTGAGTCTCCAAATATGACCTTGGGTCCAAGCTTGGCTTTGAAGGATGTAAGATTATCCTTGCTCCCTATCATGTACTTTGAGCACCCACTATCCAGATACCATTGCTTATTTATTTTTCGATAGGTCTTCACCTGCACATATAACAATTTATTTGTATTTGACCTAGTTTAACTTGGGTCTAGGTTGATAACCATTAAAATCTGAAATAAGAGACAACCCTGGTTGACTCTCAAGGCCTTCTGGATTATATCTCCTAGGAGGTATTATCCATTAAGCATATGGGTTGAAGCCTTGGGATATAGGACCTCTAGAATTGAATTTTGACTTACCCTTAAAAGATTGTTCAAAGCTCTGAGCTCTGTTCGACGATCTCTGAGCTAAGTTCGACGATCTTGAGTCAGATCATTGAGCTCCATTCGAAGATCGACTTTGCCTGAGTTCAGAGTTCAGATATCGTCGACCTGAGTTTGACGATTCAGCATGAAAATGATGAGCCTGTTTGAAGATCATCGAGCTCTGTTCGAAGATTGTCAAGCTCTGTTCGACGATATCTGTTGAACTTTGTTCTTTTTGGGTAGATCAGAATTTTTTCTACATACCTCCACAACTCCTTTTCCCTTATCAGAGGTAAACTTAATGGGAGTTGTTAACACAATGGCTTGGTTGGATGAAGCACCCAAGCCAAGTATAATATTAAGTCTTGAGTTCACTGTGCTTGTGATGTCCATCAGTTTGATACTTCTCCCATTGAGAGTTTCTTCAAACTTCTTGGCCTCAGATAGTTCACTTTTTAGTGAAGCTATCTGCTCTCTACAGCATTCTAACTCATCTGAGAGTTTGAGGTTATCTGAACTTAAGGTACTGTATTCAGATAATTGATTTCTGAGAGAGATAATTTCTTTCTCAGAATTGAGTAGAACTAAACACAGTGCTTTAAATTTAGACTTGAAGTCCTCAGAATTAAAATCAAAAGAATCAATTACCTGATCTTCTTCTAGCTCTGGTTCAAATTCAGAATCAGATTCATGTTATGAATCAGTATTGTTTTGAGATGCATTGATTGCCATCATGCAGAATTTTTTTTCTTGTGCATCATGTAACACCCCAGAATCTCAATATATGTTTGTGCAAAGTTTTGGGTTGGAGGCTGTTAGACACGGCCTGGGACACGGGCGTGTCCCAGGGCGTGTCGGGTGTACACGGCCTGGGACACGGGCGTGTCCCAGGGCGTGTTCAGCTTAGTCGACGATCTATAGTCGACGATCGTCGAGCCTGGGACACGGCCTTCGACACGGGCGTGTCCCAGGGCGTGTCCGACACGTGTCCGTTCTGGGCGTGTCGCGGTGTCAAGTTGACGGTCAGCGGTCGTCAAGCGGCGACACGGCCTGGGACACGGGCGTGTCCCAGGGCGTGTCACACATTAAAATCGGAAAATGGCATGTTTGAGTCAGAGAGGTACACGGCCTTGAACACGGCCGTGAACACGGCCTGGAACACGGGCGTGTCAGGTTCGACACGAGCGTGTCCCAGCCCGTGTTCTGGTATCTTTCAAGTCGGTTGCTAACCGACTGGGGGAACACGGCCTGTGACACGGGCGTGTCACAGGGCGTGTCGGGAACACGGCCTGTGACACGGGCGTGTCTGATGCGCGTAAAATACGGCAAGCGTACCGGTCGCTCAAGTAATAAAGTTGGGAATGAATCCCCGGATGTCGGTCTCTTGAGGAATGCAATTGGCGTCGAACGATTTAGACTCTGAAACTATCGTTATGAGAGTTAAATGAAATAAACAGAAAAAGAAAGGGGCTTTGGTTGGTGGTCTTACGACCGATTACACTAATTAAACTATGCGGGTCGCAATCACCGCTTCTCAAGGCGAGATGGATGTAGCGGCCGCGATGCCGTACTTCGATTGGCGAGTGGACGGAAATCTAGCGAGTGAGGTGATTAGTGCGGAGCAAGCTTGGGTGAAACTAATGTGTGGAGTGGAGTGAGATGGAGCGAGGCGCATCGAAGAATAAATCTCAAGAGCAAGATGAAATACAACTAATAACAAAAATGCTAGAAGTTGATGTCCATTACAAGCACAAGCATTTCATACAACAAGAGAAAGAGAGAAAATGCACAACCAAGAGATTGAAGATCCACCGCGGTTGTTGGCCGGAGGTGCGGGTTGTCAATCCGCTTCCAAGCGCAGTCCGAGGAGGGCTTCCGGTACCACCGAGCTGTCACCTCGAGGGCCTGTAACTCCGTTCTCTAGGGGTGCTTCGTCTTCTTCCTTGGTGGAAAGCTCGGAGAAGAATGCTTCCAGGGCCGGGAGGATCGCCGGAGGCTGCGAAATGCTTCGGAATCACCGGAGAAGGTCCTCCCGTTGGTATGGATGAAGGTGGAGGTGAATGGGACTTGCTGGAGGGCGAAACGGCGGACCGGCGAAGGTTCCGTAATGATCGTCCTGCCCTAATTCGCGGAACAGCGTATTTATAGCTTGCAGAATAAATAGCGCGCACGACCACTGGCGCACGACCAGTGATCGTGCGCGACCAAGGTCAGCGCCCGTGCGTGAGCAACCTGCAAACCTGCATCAGAAAATCAGTAGTCGCGCACGATCAGCAGCGCACGATCAGTGATCGTGCGAGGCAAGGCTGATGATCGTGCGGAAATAGCCAGACAGACTTTTGCAAAATGGGTATGACTGCGCACGATCGTCGGCGCACGAGCAGTGGTCGTGCGCGGTATGGCAAGTGATCGTGCGGATGGTTCAAGACAGAGTTTCACAAATGAGACCGGGCTGCGCACGATCAGTGATCGTGCGCAGGAGGTCGATGGTCGTGCGTGGGCAAAAACGCACGACCACTGACTCCTTTGCCAAAAATAGTGAAACGCCTATCCCGAATGCCCTCACGATCCCCAAACCTGCAGGAAAAACTGCACGGGGCATCGATCGCGGCAGCCACAGCGAACAGTGATAAACATAGCAAGAAAGTAAATGCACACAAGCACGGAAATGGGCTAAAAAGGTGCACAGGGCGTGGAAAACCGTAGCGAACCAAAAGGAGTGCAAATGGCGCTAAACGGTGTGCAAAGACATGGAAATAGGCCTAGATGAGTCCAAAATATAGTATAAAATAGGGACTCATCACACCCCCAAACTTAACCATTTGCACGTCCCGGGCAAATAGTCACGTTGTGGGCTCTAAAACGGCTAGCTGACGTAGTAATTACAACCTACAGTAGGACGAGAAATCGAGAAGCTCACATGCGTAAAAAAATATAATAGAAAGAGTTTCTAATCATGCAATGCAATTTATAATTTTCGAAAAACGTAAATAGATACTGTCACTACTCAAAGAATGAATTCCGGAGAATCGCACGGTCATGGGAAGGCAGAAAGTAGGCAAGTCGGATGGCGAGGTATTGCCAAAGACCGGGGCTCATGATCACCTCCAAAGGAATCCACCAATGTCGGGGGCCATATGCTTGCCCGTTCGCACTTTCTCCACGATGCGGGTTTGACTCGAGCGTAAATCCGTAGGACTTGAGGTGAAGAGTGGGGCTTGGGTGTAGATGTAGGTATGGATGGACAAGATGAAGACGAAGGCTACGCACAACCCAACGGAGCTCGCACACATCAGAATTCTCGCTAACAACAAGAATGCGAGTGCACCACACCCCCAAACTTAGCTTTTACAACATGAGTGGGTGCACCGCCTACCATAAAACAAATTTCTCAATTTCAGATTTTTCATTTATACTTTTTCGTTTCTCTTTTCTTTTCTTGGTCACATTTTTCTTTTCTCTTTTCTTTTCTCAATAATTCAGCATTTATAAACTTTGCGGCATATCCACACATTCACACAATCCGCCCATCACAACAACCCAACGAGAAATTAATGAAACAAGAGCTCAATGCGGGTGTGCGACTAGGAGTGGCTTGAGGCTTTGGTGACTTGCATGTGGAGCTGATCAAAAGGGAAGGTAGGCTCAACGGGGCTAGCGAGGGCTATGTTAGGACGGGTGCAAGGATCAACCGGGCCAAAATGATGGCCTACGTCACGCTCACGCTCGACTAACCGGGCACCAATGCTTCGAAAGTCGCTTGGGGCAAGTTCTTAGCCACCGAGAAAAGTGATCCGTCCTCCCGACTCGAGCAAAACAAAGCCAGCGACGCTTACACACATGCCTACACTACCGCGAGATCACTCCGGATTCAGAAGTTGAGTAGGACAGACAGTATTTACGAATATAGAAAAAAAATATAAAATGCAAACATGAGAAGAAACTAGCTCTATACAATTCCTACACAACGTGAGCACTCGATTAGGAGCACTGCACGAGTTTCGAACTACTGTACGACAAAATCCTACGTCAGCACCACAATCTTAAAACTTACACAACATAAGTACACAACCCGAGCCGCGCGCGTGGTAAGAGTGCGCGCTCATGTGGGTGCAAATGTGTGCGCACAGCAGGAGTCTACAAACATGAAGCATAAATAAATCTACCGGTGTGCGAATGAAATGTGCTCGTGAGTGCATAGGCGGCTCTTCCCCCCAAACTTGAATGAAAACAAGAACAACATGCAAAATAGCACTAGAATAAAGTCTACAGGGAAGAGTGTACCTATGCTCCGCAGAGGGAGCATACCGGAAGATGGCGTTATGAGTTGATGGAGTTGCTGCGCCGCACCAAAGAGAAGCTGAACCTGCGATTTGGGCCAAAGACAAGAAAATACAAAAATAGAAAATTAGAAAAAGAAAGGGGACCGAATGGTCCGAGCATGGGTTGTCTCCCGGATAGCCCTTTTGTTTACCGTCCTTAAGGTGGACCAAATACCTGTTTTAGTAGTTTATAAATAATGTTCGTGCAGAAAAAGAAAATAAAAGTGCAAGAATATAAAACACAGAATAATGTCTAAGCAGAGCGACGAAAAAGCAATCAACTCGGCGCCGATTTGGGGCGAGTCTCTCCGGTGGAGTGCGAGGGGGGAGCAGAATTTTTCATGGAATCATGAGGGAGGGATTTCCCCTTGCTCAGCTTATACGCTTCCTCGCGCCGGAAGGTGGAATAACGCTTATCGCGTAGGCGCTTAGCCTCCTTCATCTTCTCCACCGTGGGAGACTTCCACGCAGATTTTTCCACAGTTTTCGCAGATTTTGAAATCAATGGCGTCATGTCCGGCACCGCGACGGCGACCGGATCGGCCCAAGCAACATTACGCCTAACACAGTCATTAGAATTATTACAAACTGAATTGTTCAGGGATTTCTCCCGAATAAAACTACTAATGTCATCATCTTCAGTCGCTTTTGGGGGACATGGAACAATCGCCGTGTCTTCCACTGACTCGATCTCCTTCACGGTCACTACCACTTGCTCTACATCGGTCTTCTCGGGAGGTGCTTCCTTGATCATTTCGTCCAAACGGGCGGCGTTCAAAACTTGAAGTCCTAAATTTTCCTTGGATCCTGCATTTCTTAGCAAAACAATTTTTGAATGTTGGAGGGGTGTGCGGAAATATCATCGAAGGCGGACGCATCGGTCGGCCAGATGACACATCCTTTGGAAAAATCCAAGGATGCGCCACTGGCCGTCAGGAATGGGACCCCAAGTATTGGAATGGAGTCGTTTTCTTTAGGTCCCATAACCTGAAAATCAGTAGTGAAATGTTTTCCATTCACCTCGATCTCAACTTTCCTCACACCGCCTTCGGTAGCAACTACATCTCCATTAGCTAAAATGAGTGACTTCCGGTCATCGGTGTTAATTTGTAATTGCATCTTCTCAACATCCTGCAGAGTGAGGATGTTGCTCGATGCTCCGGAATCACAAAGTGCGGTCGTTTTCACATCATTGATCATACAATTAATCACGAGTTCGTTGTTGTTCCCTAGCCTTTCCTCTCCCAAGCTTTTCCCTTGTTCATGGGGATTTCTTTCTGTGTTGCTTGGGAGGGTACCAAGCGTGCGCTCGGAGACCATTTGAGCCAATTGGCCCAACTGCGCCTCAAGCTTACGCATAGAAGCGGCTTGGTTAGTCATATTAGTATGGGACACTTCAACAAATTTCTCAAACATTTCAGCCAAAGAGTTGGTTTTCACAGCGGGAGGGCCTTGGGTGTAATTCGGGTGTGGCGGCCACGGTTGGCTTCCGGAGGCGGCGGCATCATTTTGATGCTGCCCCGGTTGCCATCGTTGGCCTGGCGCGTTTTGATTCCACGAAAAGTTCGGGTGATTTCTCGCACCCGGATTATACACATTTCCATACGGCGCACCCCTGTTTTGATTAGCAATAAAATTAACTGTTTCATTAGATAAGGCGGGATCATATGTTACCTCCGGTCCAGGGCACTCGAAGCTGTGATGATCGGATCCTCCGCATCCTTGACATGAGATGGCCAACACTGGAGCAGCAGCAGCGGGCCTTGATGCTTCCACAGCAAAGATTCCACTTGTCCCACGGGGGGTATTCCTTCCCGCGGTCCAAAAGGCGCTGTGCGTGGCGGTGTCCTGCAGAACTCTCAAAGCCTCCTCAGGAGCAAGATTCATAATTGTTCCACCAGAGGCGGCATCAATCATGGCGCGGTGCTGAGGCTCGATGGAGAAGTAGAAGCTCTCCACGAGATTCCACGTTTGGAAACCGTGATTTGGGCACTTCCGCAGCAATTCATTAAAGCGCTCCCACACCTCCGCTAAGCTTTCTTGGTCGTTTTGCCTGAAATTGGCGATGGCACGTCGCATGCTCACAATACGGTCGACTGGATGGAATTTGGCTAAGAACTTCGTGGTGAGAGCATCCCATGTTGTGGCGGTTCCAGGAGGAAGGGAATGAAGCCATGACTTGGCTTTGTCACGTAGAGAGAAGGGAAACAGACGGAGCTTGACCGTGTCATCGGCGATCCCAGCATAGCGGAACGTGGCGCAGATTTCCGAAAAATCCGCCAAATGAAGATGGGCATCCTCAGTGGCCATTCCGGAAAACTGCGCATTGTTCCGGATGATGTTTAGAATTGCCGGCTTGATCTCGAACTGCTGGTTTGTGATCGCCGGTCCGAACCCAGGATATATGCTCCCCACAGTGGGAGTGGTGTAGTCCCTCATGGTTCGGACATGCGGCGGTTGCACCTCATTCTCATCCCCGTTACGATTATCAGGGAGGTTCCCTCTAACACGGACTCCGTTGTCATGGTTCAACTGGTCTCCCATTGTGATTGGATCAATTGCAGCGGCACGCCTTTGCGCACGAAGAGTTCGCTCGATCTCAGGATCGTAAGCAACGAGATCTCTCGCGGCACGTCCCTGCATCCACTGAAACAACAAGACAAAAGAAAAAAAATCAAAGAGCACTAACTCTTATAACAATACTTCCAGAATCATAATCGTTCAACAGTTGCATTCCCCGGCAACGGCGCCAAAAACTTGATGCGCGTAAAATACGGCAAGCGTACCGGTCGCTCAAGTAATAAAGTTGGGAATGAATCCCCGGATGTCGGTCTCTTGAGGAATGCAATTGGCGTCGAACGATTTAGACTCTGAAACTATCGTTATGAGAGTTAAATGAAATAAACAGAAAAAGAAAGGGGCTTTGGTTGGTGGTCTTACGACCGATTACACTAATTAAACTATGCGGGTCGCAATCACCGCTTCTCAAGGCGAGATGGATGTAGCGGCCGCGATGCCGTACTTCGATTGGCGAGTGGACGGAAATCTAGCGAGTGAGGTGATTAGTGCGGAGCAAGCTTGGGTGAAACTAATGTGTGGGAGTGGAGTGAGATGGAGCGAGGCGCATCGAAGAATAAATCTCAAGAGCAAGATGAAATACAACTAATAACAAAAATGCTAGAAGTTGATGTCCATTACAAGCACAAGCATTTCATACAACAAGAGAAAGAGAGAAAATGCACAACCAAGAGATTGAAGATCCACCGCGGTTGTTGGCCGGAGGTGCGGGTTGTCAATCCGCTTCCAAGCGCAGTCCGAGGAGGGCTTCCGGTACCACCGAGCTGTCACCTCGAGGGCCTGTAACTCCGTTCTCTAGGGGTGCTTCGTCTTCTTCCTTGGTGGAAAGCTCGGAGAAGAATGCTTCCAGGGCCGGGAGGATCGCCGGAGGCTGCGAAATGCTTCGGAATCACCGGAGAAGGTCCTCCCGTTGGTATGGATGAAGGTGGAGGTGAATGGGACTTGCTGGAGGGCGAAACGGCGGACCGGCGAAGGTTCCGTAATGATCGTCCTGCCCTAATTCGCGGAACAGCGTATTTATAGCTTGCAGAATAAATAGCGCGCACGACCACTGGCGCACGACCAGTGATCGTGCGCGACCAAGGTCAGCGCCCGTGCGTGAGCAACCTGCAAACCTGCATCAGAAAATCAGTAGTCGCGCACGATCAGCAGCGCACGATCAGTGATCGTGCGAGGCAAGGCTGATGATCGTGCGGAAATAGCCAGACAGACTTTTGCAAAATGGGTATGACTGCGCACGATCGTCGGCGCACGAGCAGTGGTCGTGCGCGGTATGGCAAGTGATCGTGCGGATGGTTCAAGACAGAGTTTCACAAATGAGACCGGGCTGCGCACGATCAGTGATCGTGCGCAGGAGGTCGATGGTCGTGCGTGGGCAAAAACGCACGACCACTGACTCCTTTGCCAAAAATAGTGAAACGCCTATCCCGAATGCCCTCACGATCCCCAAACCTGCAGGAAAACTGCACGGGGCATCGATCGCGGCAGCCACAGCGAACAGTGATAAACATAGCAAGAAAGTAAATGCACACAAGCACGGAAATGGGCTAAAAAGGTGCACAGGGCGTGGAAAACCGTAGCGAACCAAAAGGAGTGCAAATGGCGCTAAACGGTGTGCAAAGACATGGAAATAGGCCTAGATGAGTCCAAAATATAGTATAAAATAGGGACTCATCAGTGTCACAGGGCGTGTCAGGCCTGTTGAAATGTTTTTCAGAGCAGATCTCGGCCGTTCGTTTCCTTCTATTTAGATCTTGTGGTCCAAAGCTTTTCCAGCCTCTTTAAGGCCGTGGATTGAGATGAAATCTCATTTCCACTTAGCCTTTCTCTCTCTAAAGAGAAGAAAGAGAGGAGAGCTTGGAGGAGGAGGAGGAGGAGCTTTCCGGCCGCCGGTGGAGCTTCGTCGAGCCGAATAGAGAGCTGGGTGCAGCGTTGCGGAGGCAAGGCCGCTGCGGTGATTTCCATCCGGCTAGTTCTTCTATGGCGCCGAAGCGATCGTCAAGGGTAACGATCTTTCTTCCTTGGGCAGGTGAAGCCCTTTGTTTTGCATGTGCATGGGATCCTCCATCAAGAGATGGAAATGCGTAAGTGATTCCAGCAGTTGAGTCTGCATCTAGAGCCGGAAAGATGTAGTACGGCATAGGCATGCTGTGTGAAGCCCATCCAGACGTATGTCGGGATTGGTGATGTTTATATTGCGAACCGGAGAAGACTCCGTGTATTCATCGTTTAGCCTGCGGAGATGGTGAGGACAATGTGCTTGGTGGTCAGGATGCTTTGCATAGCTCCTTTGGTTGCTTGTTTGCTAAGAGCTGGTTGATGGAGTGCGGACACCTCTGAGTGGGTGGGCGCGGGAGGTCTTCAACAGGGTTTGGAGGCTTATGCCCATTCCACCAAGTGGCGATGTTAAGATCGGATGAGCGGTCGATTGGTAGCAAAGCAGCAGGGCGAATTCCCTAGGCTTGTTACACTACGTGGGTAGGTCGACTGGTAGTGCTCACGGGTTTTGGTGTGGTGCGTACCTCTGAGTGAGACGGGTGCGTGAGGTCTTCGACAGGGGTTTGGAGGCTTATGCCCGCCTACCAAGTACAAACCATAATGGTGCCCTGAGTGCACGGAGCGCCTGGCATTGAGGCCGGCGTTTGTGATGTGGTGTGTATGTTATATATCCGTTGAAATTGCTATACATGCAGGGAAGGAACCACTGCCTCGGGTAAGGGGTGGGGTCATTATAATTGGTCAGCTGAATGCTGACCGTTGCTTTGTTTATCACCCATGGGGTGGACGTCCATATGCAGGTTTTGCGGGCTGATTGGATTGAGCGGGCAAAAGCCCATGCTGCTGGTAGGCCCTTGAAGGCCGTGCGAAGTGTTGGATTTCATGTGTGGCCGGCCTGCGTGCCGATGTATGAAATTATATGTGTTGGTACCCTAGTTTGATTTGAGTTTAGTCCTCTCCTTTGTGCCCCTTGACCCAAGAAATATCTATGGTCAATGGTTAGAAGTCTAGCTGTAGGGTCCTCGCTTTTCCAAATTGAGAATTTGGTTAAGTAGGTTTTTCGTTCGACGATAGTCGAACGCCGCTCGACTATCGTCTATCGGCTGATCGACGATCGTTTATCAGTTGGTCGACGCTTTGTCTGCGTTGATAGTTCGACTATCTGTCCTGATAGATCGACTATCTGATAGTTCGACTATCTGTTGATAGATCGACTATTTGTTTCGTCTTGATAGTTCGACTATCTTTTGAGAGTTTGACTATCTGTTGCCTTTGATAGTTCGACTATCTGTCCTGATAGGTCGACTATCTGATAGTTCGACTATCTGCTGATAGATCGACTATCTGGTTTGTTCTGATAGTTCGACTATCTTCTAATAGATCGACTATCTGTTTTCTGAGGTAGGTCGACTATCTGCTTGATAGGTCGACTATCTCTGTGCGCTTGATAGCTCGACTATCTGTCCTTGATAGATCGACTATCTGATAGTTCGACTATCTGTTCTGATAGTTCGACTATCTGCTGGGGTAGCTCGACTATCTTCTTCGATAGGTCGACTATCTGGATCGTTCGACTATCTGCCCGATAGCTCGACGATCTCCGTGCGTCGTTCGACGATCTTCAAAGGTCATTCGACGTTTTCTGTCTGCCTTTGTATTTTGTATTTATTTATTATATTTAATTAATTAATACATTTTCTGGCACAGTATTTTAAGCTGTATGATAATATAACCAGGCAATATTTGCTCCATCTCTTTTGCCTGAGTCAAATCTTTTTAAGATAAAGTTGTTTGTCTTATTAGCTGTCATTTTAATTTACTTTATCTATTGTCAGCCCTTTATAGCCGTTAGACTGAAAAGTCTTCTTTTGCTATAAAGAGATTATTTCTGATGTGACTTTATTTAGTCCTTCTGTTATCTGATTTAAGCCTGCAGCTTCTTAGAAAGTGATTTATTCCCTTTATAGAATGTTTTGCTGCAGAGATATTTCTGTCTTCTTGATATTTACAGCCCAGGTCTCAAGGCTTAGAAGAAGACAAATAATTCAAATGGAAGAGAGCCGTTGCATGCTGATGATTATATAAAGAACCCTTTGAAGAAGGATTCAAGCTAGTTAACAGAAGCTAATAGCTAACCAGTGTTCATTCAAGCTCTCAAGCCTTCATCTAGTTCAAGCTTCCTGCTCTCAGCAATCTCCATCTAACTGAGAAGTGTTAAGATCTTCATCTCTTCTTCACCTGAGTTCTCCTGCTTTCAGGAAGTTCAACTCAGAGTTCCTTTGAAGAAGAAGAAGAAGAAGATAGCTACTTGAAGAACTTTGATTTTATTATTTACTTTCTTCCTGTAGCTCTTTCCTTCAGAACTTTCTGAAGAGTTTCTCTGCACTGAAGCAAGACTTCACCTGGACATTTTTGAGCCAGGGGGAGCCTTGATTCTTTAGAGCATTCTAGCTCAGTGCAAGCTTTTGTGCTTCTCTAATCTATTGTAAAATAGAGAAGACATCTTAACCTTCTTCCCCCTCCTGTACAGGGTTATTACTCCCTTCAAAAGTATCCCTTGGTGGCAGGGCACCTGATCAAAAACCTGTGCTTGGTTTTTAGACACCTGATCAAAAGTCTAAAGGGTTTCTGGATCTACCTGAAACAGATCCTGTTGGTGGCAGGGCACCTGATCAAAAACCTGAGTGGATTCCTACCGTGTGGGTAGAAGAGTGGACGTACCCAAGTTGTTTGGGGAACCACTATAAATTTCCTTGTGTCGTCTGGATTCCACTGTTTAATTCCTGCATTGTGGCTGTGATTAGATATAACTAGGTTGCTAGTTGCTGATTAGGTTTTTCCAAGCTTAACTGTAATTACAGTTAGCTTGTGTTTGTACACATCACTTGTGTTAGGCTTTAAGGTTAAATCAATATCTATAATCTTTTCATTCCGCACTTCACTCCAAGGGAGTTGGGTAGAATATTAAGTTTTGTCTGTGCAAAATTTGATAACTCTATTCACCCCCCCTCTAGAGTAGTATCTATCCCTTCACTTTCAATTGGTATCAGAGGGAGGTTGGCTGACTGTATAGGCTAACACCTAAGTCACAAGATCCTGATAGATACCAAGAGCTTATAGATATTCACTATCATGGCCCAGTCTAAGGATTATTCTAGCACCAGACCTCCAGCATGCAACTTAGCAAAGTTTGGCATCTGGAAGGCAAGGATTAAATTATATATGAACTCTATTGATGAAAGCCTTTTTGCTTCTATTTTGTCAGGTCCCCCAAGAGCACCTGCTACTGCCACTGCCTCATCATCTGATATGAGTGCAGTGCCTCCTCCAGATTATAATGATGAATACAAGAAGGCCAAAATTGCTGATGCCAAGGCAATGAACATACTGGCTCAGACAATGTCTGATGAGGTGTTCCAGAAGGTGGCTGACTGCTCCTCAGCAAAGGCCATGTGGGACACACTGAACCAGATTGTAGCTGGTTCAGCTGATGAAAGGAAGGACAGAAGGTCCAACCTTATCTCACAGTATGAGAACTTCAAGAAAACTGATGCTGAATCAGTTGAAGCTATGTACACCAGGCTCAGCTCAATCATCAATGAGCTGAGGACCCTGGACAAGGACATATCATTGACGGAGGTCAATGATAAGATTCTTATGTGCTTCCCTAGCACATGGGATCTAAGAATCTGGCCCATCAAAGAAGCCAGAAGTACTAATGAGATCTCAACTGAAGCCCTCCTCGGCAAGCTCAAGTCTTTTGAGCAAGTGCTGAAGACCAGAGAAGCTGAAGCTGAAGCCAAGACCCCCACTCCAACAAGAAAAGAGCAATCTCTAGCTCTTAAGGCTGCAGATGTGTCTGAAGGCAGCCAATCTAATGAGGAACTTATGGCATTGTTTGCCAAAAGGTTTCTCAAGATGGGAAGAAAAGAGTTCAGAAAGAAGTCTTCACGCTATGAAGACAAACCAAGGTATGATCGCTCTCCTGCTAAAGAAATCATCTGTTATGGTTGCAGGAAGCATGGACACATATTGCCAGAGTGTCCAGAGGAGAAGAACAAGGAAAAGAGAAAAGACAAAGAACAACACAGGAAGCACTCCAAGCCATCCTCTTACAAAAACAAGAAGAATGAGAGAGGTTTCATTGCTGAAACCTGGAGTGATTCTGATGAAGAATCATCCTCATCAAGCTCCAGTGAAGATGAGGAGGAGAAGAAGGCAAAAGAAGTTTGCCTAATGGCAATAGATGCCTGCAGCAACCACTCTGCTGCAGAGAGTTCTGATTCTGATGAAGAGATGCCTACAGAAGATGAGGTACTTTCATCTTATGATTTTACTTCAGAAGAGTTTAAGTTAGAATTTAAATCTTTATGTTTAGATTTAATTAGTTCAGAAAAGGAAATAAAAGAACTTAGAAATAGGTTAGCTGACTCAGAATCAATAGCCTCTGAAAATATTAGGTTAAAGGAAGATCTCACTACTTGTAGTGAAGAAATTAAATTTCTTAAAATAGAATTAGCTAAGTCTAAGAGATTAGAAGAATCCCTTAATGGTAGAAGCCTTAAGCTGTTAGAAATTACCAGCATGACTAACACTAGGTCAGGTAATGATAAACTAGGCTTAGGAGCTTCTCCCAGTGAACCCCCAGTCCTGCTTAAAAATAATCTTTCAACTCCAGTGAACTTCATTTCAGCTAGTGGAAAGAAGAACACTGAGCAAGTAAACCTTGTAAATAAAACCCTAAATAAAGCTAAGAGATAAAAGAGAAAGAAGTTTTTTAAAGAAATGCAAAGAGCATCGAACGCCGCTCGACGATCGGAAGCTCCATGGTCGAACGAAGCTCGACGATCTGAGCACCCATCGTCGAACGTCGATCGACGATTTCAATATGATTTTCAAAATCATAATCCATTCCATAGAAACCTAAATGAGAATAGAAACCCTAGGTTTGTTGACCCATCATCAGCATGGAGAATCCCACCTAGGAGATCTCACCCACTAGGTTATCACCCTCAGCCTGCATTCTCTTATATTTCCAGTTTTTCTTATGTGAAAAATAAGGGACCCAAGGTTACCTGGGTCCACTCTGTCTAAATAATTGTCTTGCAGGTGAAGGCCTATCCAATCACTCAAAATAAGTGGTATTTGGATAGTGGATGCTCTAAGCATATGACAGGAAATAAAGATCTACTGTCAAAATTCAAAGCTAAGCTTGGCCCAAAGGTTATCTTTGGAGACTCCAGCTGTGGTCAGACAGAAGGCTATGGCAAGATCACAATTGGAGCAGTTACATTCAAGAGAGTTGCATATGTAAATGGACTGAAGCATAACCTGATTTCAGTCAGCCAGCTATGTGATGCTGGCTACCAGGTTTCATTTTCCAACTCATCTTGCAATATTACTTTGAATAATAATATTGTTTTAGTAGGTATTAGAATAGGTAATATTTATTTAGTAGATTTTAATTCATCTCACTCTGAAATCTGCCTGTTTAATGAAGTAACCCTTAATAATAATTCCCTATGGCATAAAAGGCTTAGTCATGTAAACCTTAAAAATATATCTAGGTTATCTAAGCACAACCTTGTTAGAGGTTTACCTTCTTGCCCCTACAAGAAGGAGAGCCTATGCAAGGCTTGTCAGCTAGGCAAGCAAACCAAGAATTCATTTAAATCTGTAAATAAAAGTGATTCTCCTAGAATCCTGTATTTATTACACTTGGACCTTTTTGGCCCAATAAATGTACAGAGTTTAGGAGGGAAGTATTACACTTTAGTAATTGTAGATGACTTCTCTAGGTTCAGTTGGGTTTTCTTTTTGAGAACTAAGTCTGATAACTTCAAAGCCCTTACAGACTTTCTACTTTGTGTGCAGACTGAGTACTCTACTCATGTGGCCTTGATCAGAAGTGATCATGGTACTGAGTTTGACTCTCTTCTCATGCAAGAATTCTGTGAGAGAGAAGGAATCAAACATAGCTTCTCAGCTCCTAGAACTCCCCAACAAAATGGGGTAGTTGAAAGAAAGAATAGAACACTAATTGAAGCTGCTAGTACATTGTTGGCAGATGCTAACATGCCTCTATCCTATTGGGCAGAAGCTGTTAGTACAGCCAACTATGTCTTGAATAGAAGTTTGATACACAAACTTAAGTGTAAAACTCCTTATGAGTTGCTTAAAGGAAAGAAACCAAAAATTAATTACTTTAGAGTTTTTGGCTGTATTGTTTATATTCATAATAATAATAAAGAATATATTATAAAATTTGAAGCAAAAGCTTCAATGGGAATCATGCTTGGATATTCCCAAGTAAGCAAAGCTTATAGGGTTTATAACAAATCTACCTGTAAGATAGAAGAATCTGTGCATGTGACTTTTGATGAGTCTCAGATGTTTTACAAGGAGAAGGAAAATTCTCCTTCCTCCAGTTCTTTGCAGGTACCTGATGCCCCTCAAGAAATTCTTCAACTATCAACTCTTCAGATCACTGAATCAGACAGTGATGAAGACATTGCTGAAGCTGTTGAAGCTGCTGTTGTACCACCAACAGTAGATCAAATTCCTCCTGAGGAATTAATCCCAACTATTGCTGAAGATCACATCCCACCTGCTGACATTGTCACACTTAGAGATCACCCCACATCTCAAGTGATTGGAGACATATCAGCTGGTGTACAAACAAGACACCAATTAAGACAGGATGTGATGCATGCTTGTTTCCTCTCACAGGTTGAGCCCCTCACCTTTAAAGATGCAGAGCTAGATCCCCACTGGATCATTGCAATGCAAGAGGAGCTCAATCAATTTGAGAGATGTAAAGTTTGGACTTTGGTTCCAAGACCTAAAGGCCAACTGATCATAGGCACCAAGTGGGTGTATAGAAACAAGTTAGATGCAAATGGAATAATAGTAAGGAATAAAGCTAGGCTTGTAGCTCAGGGCTACAGACAGGAGGAAGGTATAGACTATGACCAAACCTTTGCTCCTGTTGCAAGGCTAGAAGCAATAAGGATCTTCTTGGCCTATGCAGCCTTCATGAAGTTTAAGGTGTTCCAAATGGATGTCAAAAGTGCATTCCTAAATGGTGAGCTTAAGGAAGAGGTGTTTGTTGAACAACCACCAGGGTTTGTTTCTTCAACTCAGCCTTCTCATGTTTTTAAGTTGCAGAAAGCTCTTTATGGACTAAAGCAAGCTCCTAGGGCCTGGTATGAGACCTTAGCTAGTTTCCTGTTAGAGCACAACTTTACTAGGGGAGTAGTTGATAGAACCCTTTTCGTCAAGCATCACAAGGACACAATCCTGTTAGTTCAGGTGTATGTAGATGATATTATTTTTGGCTCCACTGATCCCAAACTGTGCAAAAAGTTTTCCAACTTGATGCATTCTAAGTTTGAGATGAGTAGCATGGGTGTGCTGTCTTACTTTCTTGGTCTCCAAGTTAAGCAAGATGCTGATGGTATCTTCTTCTCCCAATCCAAATATGCCAAGGAATTGGTAAAGAAATTTGGGATGGCTGATGCTTCAGCAATGCCTACACCCATGGCTACTAATGTAGTGATTGATTCTGATGATCACGGCAAGCCAGTTGATCAAAAAAATTATAGTGCCATTGTTGGTTCCCTATTATATCTAACTGCAAGTAGGCCAGATATAATGTTTGCTACATGCCTTTGTGCTAGATTCCAGGTCAACCCCAAGGAATCTCATCTGATTCTTCTAAAGAGAATCCTGAGATACCTGAAAGGATGTCCAGATCTAGGACTTTGGTACCCAGCTGAGTCAGAGTTTGAATTAATTGGATATTCTGATTCTGATTATGCTGGTTGCAGAGTTGACAGGAAGAGCACCTCAGGAACTTGCCAGTTCCTGGGAGAGAGATTGGTCTCTTGGTTCTGTAAGAAGCAGGCTTCTGTCTCAACTTCAACTGCAGAGGCTGAATATATAGCAGCTGCCAGTTGTTGTTCACAGATCCTGTGGATTCAAAACCAGCTTGTGGATTATGGTTACTCACACAAGAACACCAAGATCATGTGTGATAGTACCAGTGCTATCTCAATTGCACAAAATCCAGTGCACCACTCTAGAACCAAGCACATTGAGATTAGGCACCATTTCCTGAGAGATTGTGTGGAAAAGAACAAGATCTGTCTTGAGTTCATATCCACTGAGTTTCAGAGAGGTGATATATTCACCAAGCCTTTAGATGAACAGAAGCATCTGTTCTTTTTAGTTCAACTAGGCATGATTAATGGACGAGACTAAGTGTGACTATATCTGCCTTTGTTGAAATCTGCTTGAAGATCGTCGAACGATGATCGAAGATCGTCGAACGGATTGAGCCTATCGTCGACCTCTGGTTAATGATAGCTTATCTGTTTGAAGATCGTCGATCGACGTTCGACCATCGTCGAACAGGTTGAGCTCATCGTCGATCTCTGAACGACGACAGCTTGTTGCGTGTGAAGCCAGAAATAGCCGAACGATGGTTCGACTACTCTGCTTCTGAGCCGATCGTCGAACGGCCGTTCGACTATCGGGTCAAGTATCTTTTTAATAGATCGACTATTTCCGGTCCAATATAAAACCGATAGTCGACCTAGGTTAAAAGATCTTTTGTTTTATCGTCGACGGAGCGTGCCCTTTCGCATTCTGCTTTCCCGCTTGCGATTTCCGGGCGTTTCGTCTTCTTCATTCTCTGCAGCTTTCTCGAGCCCTCTCCGGCGAATCCATGGCGGTTTCCCCAGCTGTTCTAGCCGTCGTGAAGTTTGATGTAGGATTCAGTCTGGATTTCGAAGCATTCAGTAGCTGCGATGCCGGAATCGTGGAAGTTCTCCAGCTCTGCAGGGATCAGGGTTTAGAGAAGCTGATGTCTGAAAGGATTAAGATCAATATTCCAGAAATCAAAGAATGGGCTTTCACGTCGTCTTCCACAGATGAATCGATGACTGGTACCATAGGCGAAGAAGAAGTTATCCTGACTCCGGCCGTCTTATCTGATATTTTTGGATTAGTTATTGGTGATGAGGATTATGAGCAAGATGCTCAGGAATTTGGAAGAATGCTGGTTGAGCTGGGACATGCTGAGGGCATTCCCACCAAGCTGCTCAAAGTAAACTTCCCCTTCAAGATCAAGTTCCTCGCTGAGGTAGTCGGAAAAGTGCTCCTGGGTAAGCACTCTGCTCACGACAATATAACAAGGCAGCAATTCGCACTCATGTGTGCAATTGTTAATCGAAAAAGGATAGATTGGGCAGCTGTTTTGTTTGATTTAATCAGGAAAAAGACTGGTAAGAAGGAAGTCACCCTAGGAAGGGTCATTGGAATCTTCCTTAAAGAGAAATACCCCCAGTTGCTAAGTTCAACTGCAACAACAATCAACGCCAGCAAGAAGATGGATCCCCACTTGTTCTCTAAGTGGAAGAGGACGTTTGTGAAATCTGCTCCAGCAACATCTGAGGACACAAGGACTGTATCAGTCGCTCCTCAACCTGTTGAAGCTGGCTCAGCTCTTCCTTCCTCCTCCTCTGCATTGCCGTCTGCCTCAGTTGAAGTACCATCAACTTCTGCTGAGGTACGACCTTCTTCCTCTGCTGCTCCTGAAACAACTACGGTTATTCCTCTATCTCCTCCTACCTCTCCTCTACCTGCTCATCTGGCTAGGATATCTGCTCCTAGCTTTGATTTGTTAGGATCAGAGAGAATTCTTACTCCTCCTGTATCTCCAATTCATTCTCCAATTCATTCCCCAATAAACTCTCCTGCTCCATCTCCTGCTCGATCCCCTGTCCACACCATTTCTCATCCCAGCACCACTACCATATCTGCTGCAGCTCCATCCACCTCACATCCTTCTTCCATTGAGATCTCTCCTGAGCTTATCTCCCGCATTGTGGAGCTGATTACCCCCTCAATCAAAACCATGATTGAAGAGGCAATCGCTCCCCTTGCTGCCTCCATTGATCTCTTATCTGCCTCCATCAAATCCATTTCAAAATCAGCTGAGCCATCTTCCTCTAGGGGCCTGGTTTCAGTATCCACTGAAATCAGGCAGGGGGAGATGTTCAATGAAGGTGCCTCAGATCATCCTGCCTCTCCTCCAGCTTTAAAAGATTCAGTCATGTCTGCTCAGGAAGAAATAGTTCCAGATGTTGTCATGACAGCTGAGAAAGAGATAGATCCAACTGAGAAAGAGATAGATCCAGCTGAGAAAGAAATAGCTCCAGCCCAGGAAGAAACAGCTCCTGCTGAGAAAGTTATAGCTCCAGTTTTGTCTGAGAAGGAGATAGCAGATGGAATCCTGCTATCTGAGATTGCAGTTAAAGTCTGCTTAGAAGATCTTACCACTCCTATGATTGCTAGATTCCTGGAAGGAATCATAACTTCTTATCTGAATGAATCATGGGAGATGGTTAAGTATGAAGGTAACTCTTTCATTCGTTTTGTTGATGAGTCGATTAATTTGATAGTTTGTGAATACCTTGAAGGAATGATTCAAGCTTATTTAGCAGATATGTATTCATAATTTTACAGATGTTATTAAAGAAGATTTAGCTGCTCAAATCATAGCAGTTGTGGTTGAAGCTGACCCAAGCATTTCTGATACTCAAGTAGACCTTGAATTGGAATCCTTCTTAGATAATAAAGAAGATGAGTCTGAGAAAGAGGAAGTCAAAGTTGACTCTCCTGTTCTGAGTTTGGAAGAAGCTCAAGCAAGAGCAGCATGGAATTTAAGAGTTCAATCTTTAAAAGAGAAAGAGAAAGATTTGCAATTTGAAAAGTCATCCATCTGGGATGACTCTCCGGGTTTAGATTTAGACTCCCTTCTGGCTCTGGATGCCATGGAAGAGGAAAGAGAAAAATCTGCTCTAAAGCTTAAAGAAAAGGCTGTCTCAGAAGCCTATGATCCTTATGAGAACCCTCCATCATCCCATTCTGATGATGATGATGATTCTGATATCTCTGAGAAGTCAAAGAGAAAGAAAGCTGCATCAAAGAAGAGAAAAGCTGCTCCTCCTCCTCCTCCAAATAAGGATAATGACACTCCCTATTACATTTTGAAGGGCATTGACCCCAAATCCAAGGATTTTAAGCATTGGATGTGGTTTTCGAAGAATCAGCAAAAAGAAAGAAAAGAACCAAGAGGTATGATACTCCTGTCTCAAGATGGACTCCCAGAGGTCCTCCTCCACCTCCTGGTGCAGGAGCCTCTGGGAACCTTTCAGCTCATCCTACTGCCTCCTCTGGAAAATCTGCGTCTGTTCAGCCCCAGCCAAGACAAGGTTATCAAAGCTCTCAAGGCAAATCATTGTATGGTTCTCAAAGACAAATGAAGGAGGTTGTGGCTCAAAGACCAACCTTTTCCCCACCTCCTTCTCCAAAGAAGAGAATTTCATCTCCAACTCCAGTTCAATCTGAGAAAAGTATTTCAAAAGGTAAATAGTTTACTGTGTTTTAAAACCTTCTAGCAAGTCCCTATTGCTAAGTATACTCTAATGTCTTATCTAGATATAATAGCTGATGCTGCTTCTCCTGAGCCCGTATATGAAAATCCTGAGCTCGATCCTAACTTTAGGATGGCTCGCTTTCAAGAACTTGTAGGAGCAGCCCAAATAAGAAAAGCAAGAGCCGAAGGTAAAGATACGACTGGTTTTACTATCATGTCAGCCTACAGAAAGAAAGAATTTGAAAAGTTCCAGGTAAATCCTGAGATTTTTGATCCGTCAAAGTACATGGAAAAACATCCTGAAGCTGTTGTCCCCAGAGCTACAGAACTGAAGATCATTGGTGCTCAGGACCTGAAGATGTCAAAGAAAGAATCAGATGACCCTCTAAGAAAAATTTCCTTTGTTTCTAGTTCTTCTGATCCTTTACCAGACTCTAAAGATTCTTAATAGTTTAATTAACTACTGTGCTATATTTGTCTATCTGATTGATATTCTGCCAGTTTATTGTTAACTATTTGCTGAATTTATTTTTTAGTGTTTTATTGCTAGCTGTTTTAGATTTTGAGAGACTTAACTCAAATAGGGGGAGATTGTTGGTACCCTAGTTTGATTTGAGTTTAGTCCTCTCCTTTGTGCCCCTTGACCCAAGAAATATCTATGGTCAATGGTTAGAAGTCTAGCTGTAGGGTCCTCGCTTTTCCAAATTGAGAATTTGGTTAAGTAGGTTTTTCGTTCGACGATAGTCAAACGCCGCTCGACTATCGTCTATCGGCTGATCGACGATCGTCTATCAGTTGGTCGACACTTTGTCTGCGTTGATAGTTCGACTATCTGTCCTGATAGATCGACTATCTGATAGTTCGACTATCTGTTGATAGATCGACTATCTGTTTCGTCTTGATAGTTCGACTATCTTTTGAGAGTTCGACTATCTGTTGCCTTTGATAGTTCGACTATCTGTCCTGATAGGTCGACTATCTGATAGTTCGACTATCTGCTGATAGATCGACTATCTGGTTTGTTCTGATAGTTCGACTATCTTCTAATAGATCGACTATCTGTTTTCTGAGGTAGGTCGACTATCTGCTTGATAGGTCGACTATCTCTGTGCGCTTGATAGCTCGACTATCTGTCCTTGATAGATCGACTATCTGATAGTTCGACTATCTGTTCTGATAGTTCGACTATCTGCCGGGGTAGCTCGACTATCTTCTTCGATAGGTCGACTATCTGGATCGTTCGACTATCTGCCCGATAGCTCGACGATCTCCGTGCGTCGTTCGACGATCTTCAAAGGTCGTTCGACGTTTTCTGTCTGCCTTTGTATTTTGTATTTATTTATTATATTTAATTAATTAATACATTTTCTGGCACAGTATTTTAAGCTGTATGATAATATAACCAGGCAATATTTGCTCCATCTCTTTTGCCTGAGTCAAATCTTTTTAAGATAAAGTTGTTTGTCTTATTAGCTGTCATTTTAATTTACTTTATCTATTGTCAGCCCTTTATAGCCGTTAGACTGAAAAGTCTTCTTTTGCTATAAAGAGATTATTTCTGATGTGACTTTATTTAGTCCTTCTGTTATCTGATTTAAGCCTGCAGCTTCTTAGAAAGTGATTTATTCCCTTTATAGAATGTTTTGCTGCAGAGATATTTCTGTCTTCTTGATATTTACAGCCCAGGTCTCAAGTCTTAGAAGAAGACAAATAATTCAAATGGAAGAGAGCCGTTGCTTGCTGATGATTATATAAAGAACCCTTTGAAGAATGATTCAAGCTAGTTAACAGAAGCTAATAGCTAACCAGTGTTCATTCAAGCTCTCAAGCCTTCATCTAGTTCAAGCTTCCTACTCTCAGCAATCTCCATCTAACTGAGAAGTGTTAAGATCTTCATCTCTTCTTCACCTGAGTTCTCCTGCTTTCAGGAAGTTCAACTCAGAGTTCCTTTGAAGAAGAAGAAGAAGATAGCTGCTTGAAGAACTTTGATTTTATTATTTACTTTCTTCCTGTAGCTCTTTCCTTCAGAACTTTCTGAAGAGTTTCTCTGCACTGAAGCAAGACTTCACCTGGACATTTTTGAGCCAGGGGGAGCCTTGATTCTTTAGAGCATTCTAGCTCAGTGCAAGCTTTTGTGCTTCTCTAATCTATTGTAAAATAGAGAAGACATCTTAACCTTCTTCCCCCTCCTGTACAGGGTTATTACTCCCTTCAAAAGTATCCCTTGGTGGCAGGGCACCTGATCAAAAACCTGTGCTTGGTTTTTAGACACCTGATCAAAAGTCTAAAGGGTTTCTGGATCTACCTGAAACAGATCCTGTTGGTGGCAGGGCACCTGATCAAAAACCTGAGTGGATTCCTACCGTGTGGGTAGAAGAGTGGACGTACCCAAGTTGTTTGGGGAACCACTATAAATTTCCTTATGTCGTCTGGATTCCACTATTTAATTCCTGCATTGTGGCTGTGATTAGATATAACTAGGTTGCTAGTTGCTGATTAGGTTTTTCCAAGCTTAACTGTAATTACAGTTAGCTTGTGTTTGTACACATCACTTGTGTTAGGCTTTAAGGTTAAATCAATATCTATAATCTTTTCATTCCGCACTTCACTCCAAGGGAGTTGGGTAGAATATTAAGTTTTGTCTGTGCAAAATTTGATAACTCTATTCACCCCCCCCCCCTCTAGAGTAGTATCTATCCCTTCACTTTCAATATGTATTGTAAAGAGTAACTTGTAAGGCCTTAAGGCCCTGTGCGGTGGCCCTGTGCGGTGTGGTGTTGTAAACATTCCTGGTCTTTTATATAAATGTGATATTTATATATTAGTGGACATTCATTGATATGAGTTCTTACACTTAATACAATTCCGCTAGAATGCTCTGAGTTAGGATTCGTATGGTTTGGTATTATCCTGTGACCTCACCGTCTGTTTGTGGCATATAGTGTGGGGCCCCGGCCGTACCTTCTACTATACGTCATTTAACGGATGGGGTTGTTACACATCATCTTCATCATCACTTGAGCATGATTATGCATCAGATTCTTCTTCAGTCTCACTCCAGGTTTCAGCTACAAATCCTTTCCTGGTATGCTTTTTCTTGCTAGGGGAGGATTTGTCATAGTTGTTTCTCCTGGAGTCTTTATCTCTTCTCCTTTCTCTCTTATCTTTCTTGTCCTTATTTTGGTTCTCTGGACAGTTAGTCACAATTTGGCCTTGTTTCCTGCATCCAAAACAGATAATCTCTTTATTATTGGATTTGTCATACCTTGGCTTTTCATGGCCTCTAGATGACCTTTTCCTGAAGTTTTTTCTAGCCATCTTGTAGAATCTTTTGGCTAGTAGGCTCATTAGCTCTTTATTTCCTGTAACCTTATCTTCAGGCTATTCTTCTGTAGCTTTAAAAGCAATTGTCTTCTCCTTCCTTATTGCTGGAGAAGCTGTCTTTTGCTCTTCCTCTCTATTTTTGATGAGCAGCTCATAAGACTTGAGCTTACCCAATAGAGCTTCAGTGGTGATCTCATTCAAGCTTTTGGCATCCTTGATTGGCCAGATCCTTGAGTCCCAAGTGCTGGGGAAGCACATTATGATTTTATCATTGAGTTCATTCAGTGAGATCTCCTTGTCCAAAGTTTTTTATTCACTGACAATCAGACTGAGTCTGTTATACCTGTCAGCTACTACTCAGTTTCTCCCTTCTTGAAGTTCTCATACAGGGTTATGATATAAGATCTCTTGTACTTTCTCTCATCAGCAGATCCTTACACAAGCTCAGATAGCTTATCCCAGATTTCCTTTACTGAGTTGCATTCAACTACTTTCTGAAATATATCATCAGACATTGTCTGTGCCAATATATTCATTGCCTTTGCATCAGCAACTTTCCACTTATTGATGTCTGCATCTGTTCCTAAAGGGGGTGGAACAGCATTTGTACTTATGTTTTCTGGAAGTCTTGGACACACTGTCAAAACAGAATTAAAGATATCCTCATCAATAGAATTCATGTACAATTTAATCCTTGCCTTCCAAAGTGCAAACTTAGAAAGATTGCACACTGGAGGTCTGGTGCTTACATAGTCTTTGTTTTGTTCCATGGATTTATATTAAAATAATTATAATAGAAAAAACAACCCTCTATTAAAGGTTTATCTTATCAGAGATCTTTTGGTTCAGGTGTTAGCCTGTAAAAACAACCAACCTCCCTCTGATACAAATTGAAAGTGAGGGTAAGATCTACCTTTACTCTAGAGGGGGGGTGAATAGAGTATTTTAAAATAATTTTGCAAATTAAAAACTAATTGGCAGTGGAAGACTTAATTAATTTATAGTGTATTGTGCTTGCAGTAAATAAAACAAAGTAAAGCAAGATATAAAAACACAGCACACAGCAACCAATACACAAGCAAACAGATGAAACAAAGAGCTATAATGGTTCCCCAATCAACCTGGGTACATCCACTCTTCTACCACCCTAGGTAGGAATCCACTGCAAGATGAGTTGATCAGGTGTTCTGGGCTCCAATGAGCTTTTGATAAGGTGCTCAAAAACAAAACCAGATTTTTTGATCAGGTGTCTTGCCACCACTGAGTTTTGACAAGGTCTCAGGAACCGAACACAAAACTTTTGAAGGGAGTTTTGAATAACCGTTTTACAGCAAAAGAAAATAAAAAGAGTTGAAGGTGTTTTTCTCTATCAACAATCAAAGAGAAGACTAGTGGATTTGTTGATATCAAAGCTCCCCCTGAGATTAGCAGTAGGTCAGGAGAAGAAGCTTTGTACAGGGTGATAGGCCTTCAGTAAGTTTAGATCTCCAGCAATTGATAATTTCAGCAAAGGCTGAAATGTGTTTTGTCTGGAGTCTTTGATTGATGAAGCCTGGAAAACTTGAATCAGAGAAGAGATTTGAAAGAATAGAAGAGATTCTTCTCTGTGTGTTGATCTCCTTCTTTGTTCTATTCCTTGTGTTCTGTAAAACTCTAACTGTATAATCCTGTAGAATTCTTGAGAGATATTCTCCTTAGTTATCTGTCTCTATTGTCTGTAAAGATATTATGAAATCCAATCTCCTAGATAGTCGTTAGCCAGTCATAAATGACTTCCTTAATTGGTAGTTGTCTCTGGAGGAAAGTCCTAAGAAACATTCCCTTTCAGTCTCCTTGAAACACGCTCCAGATTGATGAAATGGCTACAAAATCTTCTGCATTTAATGCTGGATATTGAAGATATTTGAATTCCATAACAGTCTGATTTGAAATCCTGAAATCGTCGATCTCTCAAAAAAATCATCGATCTGAGCTCGACTATCGTCGATCTGAGCTCAGAGATCTGGAGTTTGAATTGAGACAGAAATCGTCGATCTGAGCTCGGAGATTGTCGAACCGAGTTCGACGCCTCATCGACCTGAGCTCAGAGATAGTCGAACTGAGTTCGACGCCTCGTCGATCTGAGCTCGACAAAAATTGCCTTTGGTCTTCTGCACTTGTAATCTGAACTAGGAGTTCTTGGGGGCAGCTTTCAAACCTAAGTTCTAAGCCTTATACCTATTCTAGTTGACCTTTAAATCTATGCAATGATGTCAAGACACAATCCTATGGAAATAGTGATCCTTACCCAAATTAGTAATAGGGTGTTCCAACAGGTCCCTTCAGATTCCTCATCTGCCTTGAATGCAATGTTGTGCTCCTTCCGGGTAGGTGTTGGAGTCTTCAATTCAGCTGTTGCTTCTCTGGTCTTCATTAGTTGCTCATAGGATTTGAGCTTTCTAAGGAGTGACTCGGTTGATATTTCTTTCATGCTTCTGGCTTCTCTTATTGTCCAAGTCCTTGAATCCCATGTACTAGGGAAGCACATGAGAATTTTATCATTGACTTCTTTCAGAGTGATGTCCTTATCCATGTTCTTTATCTCATTGATGATTGAGCTAAGCCTGTTATACATATCACTTACTAACTCAGCTTCATCCTTTTTGAAATTCTCATACTATGAGATGAGATTGGATCTCCTATCCTTTCTCTCATTAGTTGATCCATCCACCATCTGATTTAGAAAATACCAGATGGCTTTGGCATAAGTACACTCAGCCACCTTTTGAAAAATATCATCAGACATAGTCTAAGCTAAGATATTCATGGCTCTGGCATCTGCAATCTTGGCTTTCCTCTATGCATCTGTCCAATCTGGAGGTAGGACTGCACTCAGATTTGTTGAAGTTGAAGAAGTGGAGGCCACTAGAGTTGGTGGTCCTGTCAAAATTGAATAAAATATATATTCATAAATAGAGTACATGTATAACTTTATTCTTGCCTTCTAGATCGCAAACTTAGATAAGTTGTAAACTAGAGGTCTGGTGCTAGCATAATCCTTATTTTATGTCATGTTATAAAATAAGAAAGGAACAAGATTTAATCAGATATTATCTTAGGATCTTAGTTAGTCCAGGTGTTATCCTGTTAAAATAAAAATGACTAACCTCCCTCTAGTATCAATTGAAAGTAAAGGGATAATAATCTCTGGTTAACTCTAGAGGGGGGTGAATAGAGTTATTTAAAATTCCTTTATAATTTTTATTCACATAAAAAAGGTGATATAGTAATAGCTGAGAGATGATTTCAGGAGCAAAGAAAAGTTATACTAAACTACCACAATACAAGACAAAAAGAAAAATAGCAAGCACACAGACAACACAAGAATTTTATAGTGGTTCCCCAACTGGGTACATCCACTCTTCTACCACCCTGGTAGGAATCCACTATAAGTTTTTATCAGGTGACTGCCACCACAATATCTATTTGCAGGGAGATATTGCAATCCTTTGAGCTTTTGATAAGGTGCCCAAAAACCAAACTCAAGTCTTTTGGAAGGTTACTTGTGAACCCGGCTAACTTATGAAGTGAGTAAAACCCTGTACAGTGGGGTGGGAAAGAAAGTGATGTTAGTCTTCTCTTTTCTCAAATACACTTTGAGAAGACTTTGTGGTGATTCCAAATCTTGTCAAAGCTCCCCCTGAGATGTAGATTTATTAAGGAATTTAGAAGCTTTGTTCAGGAGTGTGTAGGTCTTCAGCTTTTCAAATACAGATCCAGGAACTTTAGACAGATGGATCTATATTGTTTCAGCAAATTCTTGGAAAAAATAGAAGTTGAAGAAGAAGACTCTTGATCTATTTATATTGATCTTCTTCTATCTTCTTGAAAGCACAGTGAGAGATGAGGATTGAGAGCTGTTGTTATGTTTTTGCTCTTGCTAAGAATATCTCTCTAAAATTTTCTACTCTATCAGAATTGTATCTCTGTTCTCTGTTTGTATGAAAAAGTATTCTCTCTATTATCCTCGACGACAAATCTTCCTTAGAAATTTGAATAACTACAATTAATGCCTTGTTGGAAATCTAGGAAGGAAAACGACTAGCAAATCTGTCATTATTCGTTTCCTCAACTGTCCCGAGAAATATGTCAAATAAATCCTCTGATGAATACCATAATCAATGCTGCCAGGAACGACTATATTCATAGGGAATATAATCATTGATTACTCAGGGAATTTATGACTTAAAATTGTAATAAAGAGGGAACAGATAAGGAAAGAACAAAGAGCAGACAGCTTATAGAATTCGTCTACCAGAGAAAAGATTTCGTCGAACTGTACTCAGAGAATGTCGACCTGAGAAATCCTGTTCGTCGACCTGAGCTCTGCGAAGCACACGCTGAATATAAGCAACTGATTCTGCGTTCCAAAGACGTAGACCTGAGAATCTGTTATACACTCAAAGATCGTCGACCACAAAACTTGATCACACAGAAAAATAATCAAGCTGAGAACCTGTCTAGAGAAAAACCGATCGTCGACCTGACCTCTAATATTGTCGAGCCCAGCTCAGAGAACTAACTCTGAGTTCGTCGATTGGAGACCGACGATCGTCGAGCTGAGTTCAAAGAACTTCGAACTGATCAAATGGTCTTTTGAAAAACTTTTAAAACTGAATCTTCTGAAGTCCTCTAATGGCTGGTCCATGAAGGTTGAACTAAAAGGACTTAGCCTAAATTTCTAGGACTACTAGACTAGAACCTGGCTATACAAGGTGGGTCAGACTCAGCCTAAATTAGTGAACCTAGCTCAAATACAACTAGGGATCCAACAAGTAAGAATGATAAAGGACGTATATAAAACAACTGAACATACTAGAAGTTTTCTTTGTGATAACATACATTATTACTTCTTTTCCTTGTCAGCAACAATGGCTGAAATAAAAATGTATAATTTCTTTGACATCTTTTCAACAAATTCAAAATGAAATCCCCTTGCTTTATCAGGTTGGATTTGTATATCCTTGTAGAACTTGAATAGCTTTCCAATTTCTACTTCTGCATTGTGTGAAGCAGAATTAAGTGTATATCCTTTGCTTAATATTCTTGCAGATAGTTCATTGATACATTCCAATAAGTTGTTAGTAAAAATATCTTTCTGCTTCTTTTGGTTAAAAATTCTTTAGTGGTTGATGCTTTTATAATTCTCACCATTTCTTGATTTCCACTCTCATAAGGAGTATATGTATCCTGATTATAACTCAGTCCCGTTATTCTGTTGTGACTATGTCTAGTAGTGTCCATAATCTGAGCCTTTGAATATTTCTTGATATATTCACTATAATTAAAGAATGTTCCTGGAAGTGTAATTGGTAAATCAGACACACACATTTTCCCTGAACCCTTAGCATTTAGCATTTCAATAAAAATCCCTTTCTTAGCAGCTAGGTCAACTTCAGATGCTTTGAACTAAGCATCATCTCTTTCTCTTATTTCTTCAAAAACATTTTCTATCTTACTGACTTCTGGCATTTTCTGTCCTTGTATATTTTTTTCTTAATTCTAATGATGGACTCTCCCCCCATGTAGCAGCTATCTGTGTTAGTAGTGCTGATAGATTCTCTTCCTGCAAAGCAGACTTCTTAACCATCTCTAATTTTGAAGTTAAAATAATATTATCCAATACCCTTATATTTTGAGTTATAATCCTATTTAGTTTTTCAGTAACTTCTTTATTTTCATAGGCCATTTTCTAAACTTCATCTTCATTTGGTCTTTCTAAAATCTCTTTAATATTTGTATTACAAGTTCGAACACAATCTGAGTTTTGAATACTGCCATCCTTGCCTTGATTTTTCTCCCCCTTCTTTAAATCTTTAAAGAAAGATTTAAAGACTTTGGCAGGGATTAAACTCTGATCAACTTGTTGATAAAGAAGTTGCATAGAGCTAAAAAGCAAGAATTCCTTTATAAATCCATAAACCAATGGTGTTAGGACATGAACAAGAACCTCCAATACTTCTTTCTCATTCATCATTAAAAATGTTTGATTATGAGTATTATCCAGATACCTCCAAGGATTACAAGGAAGAATAGATAGAAAGTGTAGAAAGAAAATAAAGCGGGGAAGATGAAGAGTTTGGAGAGAAATAGACGATATGTCGAGAAATTATGGCATAAATAATTTTGTTTGTCACAGCGTAGCGTCAATTTCTTTTCGACGTATACAAAAGTACGATAATCAACACACGCATTGAATGAAATCAATGTTGTGTAGAATGGATCCAATATTCTTCATAAGCATCATCTCTAAACGTTACGTCAAATAGAATTTGACATTTTGTCAATTTCTATTCGTTGTTACGTTGAGTGTAGACTTAAAAATTTAAGCATTATGCTGGTTTTTCCCAACAATATTTGTAGTTAAAATCAAGACATTTAAGATTATCGAGCTTTATCATGCATAATTGATACTAGCAATCACAAAGGTTAAGAGAGGGTTAGAGAGAAGAGAAGGTGGATGTGGTGGAAGTTGAAAATATTCACTAATTCTATATCTGATAAAGGCAAGCGTACCTTATCGTTTATAATATAGAATACTGAAGATTAATATCAAGGTCGTATTTCCCTGGGGCATAATGATTACTTCTACTTCGAGGAGATCGCTATTATTTTATTAATTGATTTTTCTTTTAATTACTAAACTAAAAATAGAAATTAAAATACTAAGCTAAAAAGAAAACTAATTACTTGCAGAATAAATAGAGTTAGAGCTAGTGATAAAGGGTTAGTACTCAATTTAGAGTCACTTTGAAATAGAAAAATCAAAATAAAATAACAACTAATTCTAAATAAAGTAAAACTACCTTGACCGTGGAGGTTCCTGAAGCATGAACACGCTTCTCTCGAAGTCATCCCCGCCTTAGTTTAGGAAGGTCTGACCGACTCTCGTCCAAATCGGATGCCTAACGCTCGCCTTAAGTGGTGAACCCCGCTAGTGGATTTCAATCCAATAAAGTAGATTTGGACATCCGCCTCTCTAGAGGGGTGCGTGCAACTCTCTTTACTCTTCGGTGATCAATTCAATTTATGAGCTTCTCCGCTAACTAAGATTGAAAATATAACATCCCATTTCCGGCTAGACCCCTAGGAGTCGGTCTGTCGTGACAGAACCCTAGGGAGCCCAAAAATTGAGGTCCATCGACCTAGACTTGGAGTCACGGGTTGGTCACGCCCGTGACCGACCCATCACGCCCGTGACTAGGGCGTGACCCCTTCGACGATCGTCGATCTCAGGAAGACGATCGTCGAGCACATATTGTTGCAACCCGGGCCTGTCACGCCCGTGACCCACGTGTCACGCCCGTGACCTAGGGCGTGACCCCCCCCCCCCCTTCGACGATCGTCAATCTTAGTAAGATGACGTCGCACACAAAATTTGTATCATGGCCCCTTACGCCCGTGACCCACGTGTCACGCCCGTGACCTAGGGCGTGACCACCCTTCGACGATCGTCGATCTCAGGTCGACGATCGACGAACCCAGAATTTGTCACCCAGCCCTGTCATGCCCGTGACCTATATGTCATGCCCGTGACGAAGGCCGAAACATCAGCCAGGCTGGATATTTCTGTAACCCAAATCATAATCAATTCTGATTATGGGAATTTACAGCAGGAGTATTTATGAGCCGTTTATTTATCTAAATACTTAATAAAATTGGGAAGAGTTGACCCAATAGGAAATCGCCACCTGGATCAGTCTTCTCATCTTCCACCGTTTCCTTCCCTGCACCATAACCGAAATAATATTAAGAGAGAGGGTGGGCATTCATGGCCATGAATGTTTCATCCTTTCCCCTCCCCACTTGGAGATCTATAAAAGCCCCCTTAGAGCAAGAGGAGAAGGTTACACTCTAGACCAAACGAATTCAGATTTATTATCTTGCTGTAGGAGAAGTTCGGGAATGCCACCACCGCACCATGATAATCCGACGTTCATCTCGTCTTCAAACCGCGAACAAGGTCCTCATCTACTTCTTCTCTTATCGGTAGATCTTAGGATCTTAGAAATGAAGTTCGTGCTCAACGGAGCCGAACTTATCTCGAATATTCATGGAAAACCATGAAAAATATATTTTTCGGGTACGCCGGAAACCGCCACCTCCGGCGGACAAACCACCGCCGACCGATAGGCATCGCCTCGACGGAGGTGGTGGTGGTGGTGGTTGGCCAGGGAAGTGACCGGACGGCCAGCGATGGATCGCGGAAGAGCTACAGGAAATATGAGTTTTCTGTGTTCTGTCTTCGGGTCCTGTAGAAGATGAACAGTAAAATCACTTTATAAAATATAAATTATGTATAAAATACATAATGAAAAGATACATTAATTGAGTATATTTTGAGGCTGCAAAACAAGACACTTAGAGGCCGATTTAGGAAAAATTGTCAGACACAAAAGTTGTAGACATTCGAGTCTAGATTAATTTAAAATTAATTTCAACTCATTTGGGTAAGCGGTTCAACCGCAGAACCCGTTTTTATGGGGGCTGTTCCTAGAGTTGGGAAGAAACTAAAATGGATGCCCACTCTTCTTCCTTTGTCCAAATGACTTGAAATTTGGGCAGCGGGTTATCCTTAGCCATATCTAGAGGCTGTCCAAAAATGGGAATTTTTGGAGATATTTTGCTTAAAGTTTTTGTTTTAATTTATTTTTCTTAGAGGAATTTATTTAAGTGGTCAAATGACCTCCAAACCCTCCCAAATTTGGTGAGTGGTCCCTGGTTATAAAACTTAGCTTTGTACAAATTTTCAACTCACTTGGATGAGTTTTGGATAGGGAGTCACCTATTCTTAACTAGGGAATAGTGAGACATTTTTGAGTAAAAAGTGCACTAGAGGTTAGAACGGTCATATCACTTCAACAAAGACTGATATCTTGACCACTAACTTGGAGGGGTTATTATAACTCACTTGGAGAAAATGGTGTGATTTAGGGTTGGTTTACCCTAGGATCCAAACTCAAACCCTAAATGGAGGGTTTTGAGGGTTGTGAAAGACATGGGGGCAATTGCTCTCGAATTGCCTTGAAACTCTGTAGAGTTGACATTAGCATGATAAGAATTATCTGGATGGAATCTTGGAGGATTTGGAGACAAGTAGATACCTTAAAAGACTAATCTTAACTTTAGGGTAAAATACTAATTAAGCACAATCCATAACTAAACATTATCTAAAGGCTGTGAAACTCAGGTAGAGTGAGTTTTGGAGTGGGTAGAATCTATAGAAATTTTACTGGAATTTTATAATGTTTATTTCCAGCACTTCATTTGTAAAGTTGATTATAGCCATAATTGATGTTTTATATATTTTTATCTTTCTAATCATTGAAATATCATGAAATCTTGGAAGTAAATGTTTTAAAATAGAATGATTACTCCTGAATTTTTGTATAATTTATAGTTGAGTAAATCCAGTACTTCCTTCACAAATGTAAAAAAGGGGTTCTATGCTTTGGAAATTTATTATGGATGATATTATTACTGAAAAAATTATGAAATTGGGCCAATGCTATTTTTAAGGCTTTATCTGCATAGTATAATTTATTTATAATTTTTGGAAGAATATTCTCTTTACTTGATTCACAAATAACGAAATATAGAAGCTATGGCTAAAATATTTTTAGTGCCCTTTTGATGATAGAAAAATTATGATACTTGTGATTTACCATATTGAGATAACATACTATTTATTTTAATTTTGCTGGACATCTTGCATGAGAACTTAGGGTATTTCATGTTCAAACCGGTAGCCCTTGGAATTTTTGAGGAAATTAATTAAATGCCAGACAAATTAGGAAAATTACCACATTCTGGATTTAGGCTAGTTATATCATGATAAGTCTCCAGTAAATAATTTAGGGCATTTGGATGAATATTTGATCATTGCCTAACCGGTTCGACATTTAGTCTAGGTTGGTCTTCATATAGCAAATTGTTAAATTGCAATAGGACATGATCTGGGATAGTGTTGGAGTTCGCCATTTTGTCTGGGAGGATAGATTTGGATGATATTGCAATAGAATGAAATGAAGAATAAAGAGAAGTGGTGTTAACTAGAGTTAAGAGGTGCTCGGGTTCGACGAAAGATCGTCTTTCCCGAGAGAAGAAGGTTAAAAATCACCCTAGGATAGTTTATCTAATATGAGAAGGGATTTGGTAAAGGGGATCAACAAATAACAATAAGTGCCTTGCGAAAGGGAACGATGGGCTTCAGCTACCATCATAGTTCCTAGTGCCCTTTGAGAGCCCTTCACGGGGAATACCGGGGGCAGTCCTTGGTTAACGTAAACTGTAATAACAAACTGATAAGAGTAACTTAGTAATTAGTGTTGCACGTTTCAAAACACTATTAGCACCGAAAGATGGTTGGGAGCTTCGGCTCGGTTGGTTAAGAGACGGGCGAAAAGGTCCGGGGAGCTTCGGCTCGACTGGTTAAGAGACGGACGTTTTGGTCCGGGGAGCTTCGGCTCGGTTTTTGTGTGATTAAGATTAAATTCTCATGTGCATAAAAGGAATGAAAATTAAGGTGGTGGGTATTTGGTATTGGAGGGTCGATGCACCGACACCAATACGCTGACTCGGCAAGTGTGGTTTTTACACTTCGCCAAAGCTAAGTCCGGTGCGCCAGTCAACAAGAGTACGCAGGAGTCCGCTTAGTGCACCAAGCGTTGATGCGTACGATAGGTCTGACCAGTAGTGCTTTACTGGTTTAGAGGTGTGCGAGGCCCAACCCACCGCTTCCGTCTTCCACTACGGAGGTATCCTGGGAGGTAACGGATCTGAAAGGGGGAACTAATGGTCTGTGTGCATAGAGTCGGGTGTGTGAGTTGCACTTGCATATTTCATCATACCCACTTGCATGTCATAGCATAATCGATTCATTTAACCCTGACACCTAAAGTATAAGTGGTATGGGACGCTTATACATTAGGACCTGCAAAACGACCCCTTGGTCTATAAGCTTGTGTGGGAAAGTTTATAAATTAAGGTTAAATTCAATATATATATGCTGATGTATGATAACCGACACCCCAATGTAAAAGTGGTATGGGACACTTTATACGATGGGAGCCTTGCAGAAGATCCCTTGGCTTATGCGCTTTCCAACATAAGTTAAGGTTACTTTACCTATTTTCTGTTTCTGTCATATTAATTATAGAATTGCTAGATTAGTTCCGCTGCCACATGTTTACTTTTGATTTAATCTCCACCTTCATGTCCTTCCCTTTCTTCCTCTCCGCTCGGTACCTAGGAGCCATGGGTGAAGGGGTAGGGGATGATAGTGCTTACGCTTTATGACTAACAATTTTCGAACCGCATCATTTAGGGGATCATGGAGCCCAGCATGGAGGAGCAGCCCCAGAGACCGGTGCGCTTGGAGATGGGGCTGTCTAGCTCCGGAGTTCATATAGCCGGGACCGTGAGTCTCGACTTTGAGTAGATTCTTGTTTTGCTTCCGCATGAGTGACTTGTAGTGAGGACATGTTGTACCGGGCTTAAGCCCATATTCTATTACTCTGATGTATTATTCTGTGGACACTCCCTTTGTGGAGTTTTATTTCTATATATGTGATTTATCTAGTGGACTTGCTTTTACTTACTTCATTTTGTGCTACCTTTCTGTGATCGAATTGGCCGGCAGAATCGGCCCCTTGTGGTGATGACCCTTCAGGACGTGAAGGTGTCACCGCAAAGCGGCGATTCTGGGCCTAAGACCCCGAGTTTAAAAAGAAAAAAAAGGGGGGGTCTTACAAGTGGTATCAGAGGAAACATCGATCTTAAAAAGGTAGAAGTCCACTAACCCTAGGCCACCCCCGCTCGAGTTTAGTTTGGGGACAAACTAAGCAGCGGAAGCAGTGGTGTGTCCATAAGGGAAATCACATGTAGAAGTCCACTTCTTCATTAATTGGAATTCTTCTTTGTAGCCTACGTCAAACCCTGCCCCTAGCAGGAAGCACCTCCGGCTGCAAAGAACATATCACATAATTATCTAGTCAACGAGTTAGACCCAGCCCACTAGGACTCACTACTAACCATGATGACTTATAGTATGTCCTTGTCCGAAATAAACCATGGGTATGGACTTGGTTAAGGTAAGGAGATACCCATTGAGAATAAAGGAGGAGTTCAACATGAGAATGATAACCTAATAGATAACTCAGGTGACCCTACGGTCCCTATTAAGGATTATTCAAAGTGGTAGACTGCTTTAAGGAGAATTGTGACCAATAACACATTAGCAGAATTGTAAAAGACATGGGGTCTTAACCCTCATACTAGTAATAAGATTACTCAGAGACAACCACCAAGACAAATACCGAGGGTCGGATAGGAATTCAAGTTCGGAAGATACACATTTGGGATTGGGAACATTTTGACCTGGATAAGGTTGTCGTAAATGTGACTCGGAGAGTTTATGGTATGGAGTATATCAACAAGTTTCAGGCTGTAACCCCAATTCAAAGATTGATGTCCTAGGGATTGTGCACCCAGCTACGATAAATATAACATTGTCATAACAAAGATACATAACCCAAAGTAGGTAGGGGCTTATCTTTTGTTTATTGAGTGTAGTGATCTTTGCTCTGAAGATCTGGCGCCACTATCTTTATGGAGTCCACTGCGACATCTACTCCGACCACAAGAACCTGAAATACGTGGACACACAGAAGAAGCTGAATATCAGGCAGAGGCGCTGGGTGGAGTTCTTAGCAGACTATCAGTATGAGATGCACTACCATCAAGGGAAGGCAAACGTGGTGGCCGGCGTGTTGAGTCAGAGAGCTGCCACCTCCGAAGTCGGGCCCTAGATTATGTCCATGGAGCTAGTCCGGTCCTTCAGAAATATGCAGATATCCCTAATGTCCGAGGATGATATAGAGCTGTATAGGGAGTATCTGGCATCGATGGTGGCCATAGATGATATTCGGAACCGCATCCAGGACAGACAGAGGACAGATGCATGGGCAGAGCCGATATTCCGAGCCTTGGAGGAGGGTTCGACAGGAGATTATTCCCTGAGAGGTGGATTGCTACATTTCAGAGGCAGAGTATATATACCCGCAGGAGGCCAGATTCGGGAGGACATCATGGCGGAGGCGCATTGTAGCAGATATTCTATACACCCGGGGATCACCAAGATGACGGCAGATCTGAAGAAGATGATGTTTTGGCCTGGGATGAAGAAGGATATTACGTACTTCGTGACTCACTGCGAGGCATGCCAGTTGGTGAAGGCGGAGTGCAGGAACCCCGCTGGATTGCTACAGCCACTCCCAGTGCCGGAGTGGAAATTTGAGGACATAGCTATGGATTTTATACATGGGCTTACCCGGTCTCGGCCATGGAATGACTCGATCTGGGTGATTGTTGATCGGTTGGCGAAGGTGGCCCGCTTTATACCAATCAGGAAGGATGACTCGGTGGGAGTGCTGGTACGGAAGTTCGTGGAGCAGATATCTGATATCATGGCGTGCCCAGGACGATAGTGTCGGACCGCGATGGACGGTTTACATCCAGGGAGTGGCGGTCAGTGAAGGCATATCTGGGCACCCGATTGAATTTTAGCACAGCCTTCCACCCTCAGACGGATGGGTAGACGGAACGCACCAATCGGACGCTGGAAGATATTTTGAGGCTATGCATTTTGGACTGCGGGTAACCATGGGAGAAGCTCTTACCCCTGGTCGAGTTCTCCTATAATAACAGCTACCAGTTCAGCATCAGGATGGCGCTTAATGAAGCCTTGTATGGACGGAAATGCAAGACCCCGCTTTCTTTGGTTCAGGACGAGGATCCGAAGGCGTTGGGATCGGACTTTGTTGAAGACACCGAGGCTCAGGTGAGACCTATCAGAGACAGGATGTTAGAGGCGCAGAGCAGACAAGCTAAGTATTATGATGCCCGACATCGTCAGGTGGAATTTCAGGTGGGGGACCGAGTGTTTTTGAAGATCCAGCCCATGCATGGAGTTTCACGGGTGTGCGGTCGGAGAAAGAAGCTCAGCCCTAGGTATATGGGCCCTTACAGGATCCTGGAGCAGATCGGGGCCCTAGCTTACAGGCTGGAGTTGCCACAAGAGCTGGCAGCTCTACACGACGTCTTCCACATTTCTTCGCTGAGAAGGGCTCTACTATGCCCGGAGCAGCAGATTTTGACTCCCGAAGGGCCGGTAGCTTCAGACCGGTCTGTTCACTTGGAGCCGGTTCGAATCGATGACAAAGGAGTACGGATCTTGTGCCGCAAGAAGATCCCCTTAGTCAAGGTTCTATGGAGGAATCATGGTCAGGAGGAGCACACCTGGGAACCGCAGGACCTGATGAGGCAAAAATATCCAGAGTTGTTCAGTCAGGTATACAACACCACCTCTCAGTATACTATAAATTACCTTCTTGTATTGAACCGGTAGGACAAGGTAAGGGAAATTGAGAACCTAGGCATGCGCAGAAAAGAAGGGGCTAATTGTTTGTTTATTGGGGAGATTGTCTTCGTTTATCAAACAAGTAGTCTCGCTTCGACTCAATAGAAAAAAAAATCGTATGGGATGTTACAAGTTTAATTTATTTCAGTAGAAATCCCCGTAGGCTAAACCTCAATTTCGGGGACGAAATTTTTGTTTTGTTTATTGGGATTTGTAACATCACATTTCTGGCTAGACCCCTAGGAGTCGGTCTTTCCTGACAGAACCCTAGGGAGCCCAAAAATTGAAATCCATCAACCTAGACTTGGAGTCACGGGTTGGTCACGCCCGTGACTAAGGCGTGACCCCTTCGACGATCGTCGATCTTAGGAAGACGATTGGCGAGCGCAGATTGTTGCAACCCGGGCCTGTCACGCCCGTGACCCACGTGTCACGCCCGTGACCTAGGGCATGATCCCCCCTTCGACGATCGTCGATCTTAGTAAGAAGACGTCGCACACAAAATTTGTATCATGGCCCCGTCACGCCCGTAACCCACATGTCACGCCCGTGACCTAGGGCGTGACCACCCTTCGACGATCGTCGATCTCAGGTCAACGATCGACGAACCCAGAATTTGTCACCCAGCCCTGTCACGCCCGTGACCTACGTGTCACGCCCGTGACGAAGGCCGAAATGTCAGCTAGGCTGGAGATTTCTGTAACCCAAGTCATAATCAATTCTGATTATGGGAATTTACAGCAGGAGTATTTATGAGCTGTTTCTTTCTCTAAATACTTAATAAAATGGGGAAGAGTTGACCCAATAGGAAATCGCCACCTGTATCAGTCTTCTCATCTTCCACCGTTTCCTTCCCTGCACCATAACCGAAATAATATTAAGAGAGAGAGGGCATTCATGGCCAAGAATGTTTCATCCTTTCTCCTCCCCACTTGGAGATCAATAAAAGCCCCCTTAGAGCAAGAGGAGAAGGTTACACTCTAGACCAAATGAATTCAGATTTCGGCTCTTGCTGTAGGAGAAGTTCGGGAACGCCACCACCGCGCCATGACAATCCGACGTTCATCTCGTCTTCAAACCGCGAACAAGGTCCTCCTTTAATTCTTCTCTTATGGGTAGATCTTAGGATCTTAGAAATGAAGTTTGTGCTCAACGGAGCCGAACCTATCTCGAGTTTTCATGGAAAACCATGAAAAATATATTTATGAATGAAGTTCGTGCTCACGCAGCGGAAGCGTGGTGTGCCCATAAGGGAAATCACATGTAGAAGTCCACTTCTTCATTAATTGGAATTCTTCTTTGTAGCCTACGGCAAACCCTGCCCCCTGTAGGAAGCACCTCCGGCTGCAAAGAATATATCACATAATTATCTAGTCAATGAGTTAGACCCAGCCCACTAGGACTCACTACTAACCATGACGACTTATAGTATGTCCTAGTCGGAAATAGACCATGGGTATGGACTTGGTTAAGGTAAGGAGATACCCATTGAGAATAAAGGAGGAGTTCAACATGAGAATGACAACCTAATAGATAACTCAGGTGACCTTACAGTCCCTATTAAGGATTATTCAAAGCGGTAGACTGCTTTAAGGAGAATTGAGACCAATAACACATTAGCAGAATGGTAAAAGACATGGGGTCTTAACCCTCATACCAGTAATAAATTACTCGGAGACAACCACCAAGAAAAACACCGAGGGTCAGATAGGAATTCTAGTTCGGAAGATACCCATTTGGGATTGGGAACATTTTGACCCGGATAAGATTGTCGTAAATGTGACTCGGAGAGTTTATGGTATGGAGTATATCAACAAGTTTCAGGTTGTAACCCCAATTCGAAGATTGATGTTGTAACGCCCCCGATTTTTCTGCGATTATTTAAATTATTGTTTGGCGTTACGTCGACGCATTTTATTGGCTTGCGCCATCTGTGAAGTGTGGTCTTAACTCCTTAGAGCTGGGTGCCCTTTTTTGTAGCCTGTTTGCAAGATCTCCCTAGCAAGCCGAGTCATTTTGGGTGACCCGGTGTGGCCTCTCGGGGGATGCTTGTGTTTTGGCTTCGGGAGGGTATAACTCGAGTTTTGTTCGTCGAAAGTTAATTTCGACTTCGCCGTTGTGTTTGTAGCGTGGATATTTAGCTACGGTGCGAATTTCGTCGAATTCCGAGGTAGTTTGGTTTCGTGTCATTTTGAATGTGCCATTATTAAAGACTAATTAGAAAACCTCTAAGTTTTAATGAACCGGTAGCTTAGGGAGACAGTTAGGCTGATCAGGCATGGTAAGGCTTATTTATAAAGCTTTGGTTAGAAGTTGGCGGGCCCACTCTCTTCTTTCTTCCCAAGACCGAAATCGTCGCCTGCTCCTGTTCGCGGAAAACGGAGGAAAACTACTAGACCTGCTACTCCTTCGGACGGCGATTCCAGGAGTGTTCATGGTCGGAATTCGATTCCGAAAGCGGCGTTATCTTGCTCTCTCTCAGTTATACGTTTCGACGGTAAGAGGTTTGTTTTTCGTGGAGTTTTAGGAGACTTGGATTTTCGATTTCTTGTGGTTTTCCGCCATTAAAGTGCGGGTTAGCTTGTTAGGTGATGCTCCTTCTAGTGCAGAACGAAGAGGAGGGAAAGCCGACCAAGCTTCGCTGGAAATCGAGGCAAGTGGTATTCTTGCCCTTGCCATTGTTGTTCTTTTGAATTTTGGAATGTTTCCCGGTTAGCCCTAGGGTAGAAACCAAGCATATTCTCCTTTATTTTGCTAAATTTTAGGGCTTAGATTCTCCTACGAGCCCCCTCCTTGTGTTGTTTACTCAACCTGCTAGTTGTGTTCACCATTTAGACTCCAAATTTGTAGTTCTAGTTGGGTGCTTTTGCGGGTGGGGCCGAGAGAGAGAGAGTGAGGGAGGAAGTTGTGGTAGGGCTCTGGTTAGAACCAGCCTTAGTAGACTCTCAGGTTTTGGTGTTGAGTGTGGTGCACACACTCAAAGCCAAAAGCCGCCAGGACTTGGCGTTGAGTGTGGTGGACACACTTAAAGCCATGTGTATATATATAATGGGATTCCGTTGATACAGAGCCAATTACAATAGACTTCTTGAATGTTCCCATTGGCGTGCATCCAGCAGGAATTGAACCTACGAATTTGCCAATTATGAGTTGGGCGCTTTAACCATTCAGCCATGGATGCTTAACAGGGATCATCATACATCGTGAATAACCAAATTCCAATTGAAATGAAATCTTTAGGAGTAATCAATGAAACGACATCAATTCAAATCCTGGATATTCGAATTTAGAGAGATATTGAGAGAGATCAAGAATTCTCACTATTTCTTAGATTCATGGATCAAATTTAATTCAGTGGGATCTTTCACTCACCTTTTTTTCCACCAAGAACATTTTATGAAACTCTTTGACCCCCGAATTTGGAGTATTCGGCCTGTTCCTTGCGGCTGAGTGGTGGGGTGATTGAGTGAGAATTTTCGTCTAAGTCAAAATTGACGGGAATCACCAAGTGATTCCCGCCGATTTCGACGTGTATCGCCAGTGATTCCCACTGTTCGGCGAGAATCATCCTGGATTCCCGCCGATCGGAGAGAATCATCCTGGATTCCTGCCGATCGGCGAGAATCATCCTGGATTCCCGCTGATTCGGCGAGAATTAGTCAGCATTCCCGCTGACCTCCTCTTGTTGGCGATGGTTTAGGGTTTTCCTGCGGGAGTGAACTTTGGCGTAGAGTGAGCTAACCTCACTCAACGCAAAAGCTGCTTTGGCGTCGAGGGAGGTGGACTCACTCAACGCCACCGTTGGGTTTTGTAGTTTTGTTAAAGGCGTTGAGGGAGTGGACCTCACTCAACGCCATAGCTGTTTTGGCGTTGAGTGAGGTTAGCTCACTCAACGCCGCTGCCTCTTTTGTTGAAGGCGTTGAGGGAGTGGACCTCACTCAACGCCATGGCTGTTTTGGCATTGAGTGAGGATAGCTCACTCAACGCCAGATCTGTTCTTGCGGAGGGCGTTTGGTGAGTGATTCTCACTCAACGCCATAGCTATTCTGGCGCTGAGTGAGGCTAACTCACTCAACGCCAAGGTCTGGTTAGGCGCTGAGTGGGTTCCACTCTATGCCAAGCCGTGTTGAGTAACTTCAACACTATTTCTCTTTCCTCGATTTTCGTTCCCGAGTGAATTCCTTGATTTTATTTTGAGTTTCCTTGTCGGCCATGTTTTTTTTTCTTTCCTAAAGGCCGAATCGTGGGTCGTGGTTAGTAGCGGTGGTTTGAAGATCTTCATAGGGGAGGTGTTGTGTAATTTAGCCAAGGCAACCCTTATTCTTCTATCTTGCTCCAGGTATGGGCTGGTCAAGGGGGTGGAAGGTCCCTTGTGCTTTCACATGTAGACCCTTGAGCATGTTGGCTTGGAAATGGTGGTTGGGGGACTGAGTTTGCCTCCAACCCAGATCCATGTTGTTTGTTTTGCTACTACCATCTCCCAAAGCTTAGGGTGTTAGAAGTTTCTCCCTTGGTAGATTGCAGCACTTTGGGCTCTTAGTAGCCTAGTAGACCCTGCAGGATGTAGTTTCTAGGCAGGGTTGGTGCTGATTCCTCGCACGTAGTGCATGCCTTGTTGTCTTGCCTTGGGAAGTTGTGACTTTTTCTGTTGGGTGTTTTCCTCTTTTATTTATTCCCTGGTTGACACTTCCATGCAGTTTTTCCTTGTTTTGCTTGCTGAGGTATTTCTTCTTCTTTTCAATGCCTCAGGTTCTGAGCAGTAGCCAGTTTGGTGGCTAGGTTGCGGTGGGGTTGATGGTGGTCTCTTGGACTTTGGAGATCCTGTTGCTTTGTTAGTGAGATAGTTTTTCTGTACTTTTCTTACAGACATACGTATTTTCCTGTGGGTTCGTGTCAGGTTGTTGGCGCCCACTGGTAGTTTTTACCTTTGTACAAGATATATTACTTTTGCTGCTACCATTTTCTGGAGATAGTCTACTTGCTCTGGGGAGGATTTATGCTTGGTTGCTAGTTATTTTGAAACTACAACTAATATTGTAAATATATTGCATTGATCAGAATAATTTATAAAAGTAAATCACTATTTTCCAAGTAGCGTATAAAGATCGTTTTCCTATATATAATATAAATTAAATATAGAGTCTTTCATCGCTTAAGTGGTCCTCTTAGGGCTCTTATGCACTTCTTAGGATGTCAAACCTGAATAAAGTATTTTTCCGCAACGCTTAAGTATAATTTTTAACTGTGGACTAGGTGATCCACCGAGCCGAGGGATGCGGCCTCTAAAGTATAACTAATTTTCTAATCATTAAACACATAAATTTCTTTCATAAAGTGCAGTAGATGGTTTTGCCTGAGCGTCAGCAGTTATCCCCTGCTTGACGTGGCATCATAACGCGTGTTTTCTCATACTCTGATAATTCTTTAATTCGGAGAAAATGCGGGTTGTGACAGTTGGTATCAGAGGGAGGTTGCTTGACAAGTTAGTCGGGCAACCTTCCTTTGATTGCTTAAGTAGTTCAGCATCATGTCATTCACACACCAATATGTCATCAACACGTCTTGGCAAAAGCACGAACACTACACTCATAGCATAATATAAAGTATACGGGTCATATTATGTAGTATGAGATGCATAATATGTGTTCGTATATGGATCCACCATAGGGGCAATATGTGAGGGTTATGTAGTATGGGATGCATAACCTCACCACATGGCTGCGACTAGCACGTTTTCTTTTCTTCGTTGCATGCGGATGTTATGTAGTATAGGATGCATAACATTTTCATGCGTATGCCGCTCATATCATGCATTAGGGCCTTTTTAGAATGCATAGCACAAACATGCATAGCATAACATTGCATAAGCACAACGTGCCAAGCAAAAGACTGGCAGGATGACATATATACACACATAAGTTTTTGAGTCAAAAATAATATAAAGTCATTCATTCCCGATCTAGGCACAAGAATTAGTATGGTGGTGGTTAACCATCCAAGGTTAGGGAATAACATCATATTTTGTAAAAAAAAAAACTCCCAGAGCAAGTTTAGCAGCTTAAAGTTCATATCTATATATGAATTGTCTATCCTTGTAGTTGGGTCTAGCCGTTGTACTAAGATCTAACAGGTGTGGCTTTAACTTTAGGATGGCGAGACATCCTTCGACTAGATCGACTCCCCTGTCTGAGGGTGAGTCATCTGGAGCTCAGAATGATGCGGTAATCGAAAGCTTGCGGCAGAGTAGTGATTCCTTGACTAGGCAGTTGGTGGAGGTGCGAGCCCAGATCTAGTCTTTGGTGGCAGTTGTGGCAGGTCAGGCTTAGGGAGTGCAAGGCCCTGCAGGGGGGATTGCTGTTCCTCCCCCTCCTACACCCTTAAGACCTCCAGTGGTGGTGCCAGCGGAGATGGGCTTCATCTCGCAGTTTCAGAGGCTGAGCCCTCCCACTTATGACGGGAAGGCAGATTTCCTGGTTATAGATGACTAGATGATCTCCATGGAGGAGATGTTCACGTACTCAGGGATTGCAGATGATCAGAGGGTGATGTTAGCCGCCTATCAGCTTAAAGGTTTGGCAAAGAATTGGTAGCTGAGAGAGAAGGAGAGCTTGGTAGCTGGATGCTCTTGGGAGGTGTTCAAGGAGATGCTATTGAGGAAGTTCTTACCCTTGGTCAAGCGTGACCGCCTCATGAACGACTTCCTCCATCTGAAGCAAAGGCAACTCACGGTGAGTGAGTATGAGATAGAGTTCAGCATGTTGAGCCGTTTTGCCCCTGGATTGGTAAGCATTGAGGCCGATCGAGTTAAGCGATTTTTCGGTGGTTTGAGGAGTGAGGTGCAGAAGTTGACCATTGCTTATGGGTCAGAGACTTATGTAGAAGTAGTGGAGGCTGCTCTGATGGAGGAGGCTATTGAGACCGCGAAGAGCAGAGGACAGCAAAGTAGGAAGGATAAGAGGAAGTCTGTGGAGGAGAAGAAACCCTAGGTACCTGAGGCAGCTCCGGGAAAGAAGAGCAAGGTGGTGTGCAGCTTCTGTGGCCGGTCAGGCCACCCTGTCGAGAGATGTTTCAAGAGGGCAGCAGCTCAGAGGAAGGAGCAGGTTCATGCGATTCAGGGTGCTCCTAGGAGAGATGTCTCTTGTTCTGTTTGCAAGCGACCCGGGCTTGATGTTGCCCAGTGCTGGTCCAAGGATAAGGTCTATTTTCAGTGTGGGCAGAAGGGACACATCAAGTCTTGGTGTCCTCAGGTCCAGCCTGCTCTTCATGCAGTTCCTCTTCAGGCATTACCTCCACCTCAGCGTGTGGATAAAGGAAAGGGAAAGCTGAACGTGATCTCTTCTGAGGATGCTCAAGCTTCGACTCAGGTCATCTCAGGTTAGTTGTCTTTCCATCCTGAATGTTTTGTTCTTGTCTTGCTAGAATGTTTGTAGTATTGTTGTGTTAGTTCCTTAGTTATATATGTTCCTATAGGGAAGTTTAAGGTGAAGAACCGCTGGGCGCGGGTTTTGTTTGACTCCGATGCTACCCACTCGTTCGTGGCTAGAGCCTTTGTAGAGCGACATCGGTTGACTTTAGATCGAGTTCGGGATACCTTTCGTGTCAAGTTCCCCTCTGGTGAATCTGTGTTGTCAGATTTGGGCATGTTAGATTGCCCTGTTTTGTTAGGGGACTTCCTTGCGAAGGCAGACCTGACGATGATTGATCTGGAGGACTTCGATGTTATTTTGGGCATGGACTGGCTGTCTAGGTATGATGCAGTCATTCAGTGCAAAGGGAAGCGCATGGACTTCATCAGGGACAACGGTCGGCTCGGAAGCGTGTATGCAGATCTGAGCCAGGATTCTCCTGTCATCTTTGCGGTATGTGCTCAGAAGTTTTTTCTTTCGGATTGTTTTGCTTGTTTGGTCTCGGTGGTTGGGACCGCTGTTAGTGTACCGCGCTTAGAGGAGATTCCAGTTGTTCGTGATTTCGCCGATGTTTTTCCTGATGAGCTACCTAGTATTCCTCTCGAGCGGGATGTTGAGTTTGTGATCGATTTGGAGCCGGGTACGCGTCCTATTGCTAAGGCGCCGTACCGGATGACCCCTCGAGAGCTAGAGGAGTTGCGAGTCCAGTTAGATGAGTTGTCGGCGAAAGGGTTTATCAGGCAGAGTTCGTCGCCTTGGGGTGCTCCTGTTCTATTTGTGAAGAAGAAAGATGGGTCAATGCGGCTTTGCATCGACTATAGGGAATTGAACAAAGTCACAATTAAGAACAGGTACCCTCTGCCGAGAATCGATGATTTATTTGACCAGTTACGCGGTAGCACGGTCTTCTCCAAGATTGACCTTCATTCAGGCTATCATCAGCTTAGGATCCGTGAGGCAAATATTCCACAGACTGCGTTTAGATCGAGGCATGGACATTTTGAGTTCTTAGTGATGTCATTTGGATTGACCAACGCTCCATCAGCGTTCATGGATATGATGAACCGGGTGTTCAAGGATTTCCTAGATAGGTTCGTTGTTGTCTTCATCGATGACGTATTGGTCTATTCTCGCAGTGCTGAGGAGCATGAGCATCATCTGCGCTTGGTTTTATCGGAGTTGAGGAACCATAAGTTATTCGCCAAGTTAAGCAAGTGCGAATTTTGGTTGCCTCAGGTCTCGTTTATGGGACACGTGGTGAATAAGAATGGGATCTTGGTTGACCCGGAAAAGATCGCAGCAGTGATGGATTTGAGTAGGTCGGGCACGCCCAAGGAGATCAAAAGCTTTCTATGATTGGCCGGCTACTATAGGAGGTTTGTGGAGGGTTTCTCTACCCTAGCTGCACCTTTGACAAAGCTGACTCAGAAGAACGTGGCTTTTGTTTGGAGCGAGATGTGCGAAGAAGCCTGCCTGGAGTTAAAGAGGAGATTGTGCACTGCTCCCGTTCTGACCCTGCCTGCTAAGGGTGTGGATTATGATGTATACGTGGATGCTTCGCATGTAGGTCTGGGATGCGTATTAATGCAGGTTGGTAAGGTGATTGTGTAAGATCCTGTCTCCCCATTCCGAGGCTAACCCGGATCTTATGCCCAGAACCGCCGCCTTACGGTGACACTAACGCACGGGTTAGTCGACACTGCAAGACGCCGATTCTGCCGGCTAGTACGATCATAACCTGTCGGCCAATATGAGAATAAAAGAGTACAAAGCAGAGCAAAAATGTAGAAGTCCAAAGCCACAGTACTAAACATATATATATAACAAATGAAAAGTACAAGGTACAGTCCACAATGAGTACAATATAATGAGAGTAAAACGGGCTTATGCCCAGTACATCAATATCAAATCACTCTCTCTCTCAATCTAATAGCAGCGGAATCTATCATCTCAAATCATCACACCTGAACATGTGCTCCAGTAGTAGTAGTCGGTATCTGCCCCTCAAGCCCTGCCTCCTCGCCGTGCTGGTCCATCTCCTCGAGCTCCTAAAATAGTATGGTCACCGACCATTAGTCAAAAAAGACTAAGTCGTTTCCTCCACACCTCGCCCCGCAACTCCTAGGCACCGTGCGGGAGGACGAAGCGGAGGACAACAAGTGGTGACAAAGGTGGAAGCAGGTGACAGGAACTAAAGCAGAATATATAGAAATATAAGTAAAGAAAAGTAACCTTCATTTATGCGAGTACGCATAAGCAAGGGGTCTTCTACAAGGCTCCCATCATATAAAATGTCCCATATCATTTTATACGATGGGGTGTCAGGTATCATAAGCAGTATAGGTATAAAAAGGAAAGTAACCTCAACCTATAAACTTGCCCACTCAAGCTTATAGGCTAAGGGATCATTTAGCAGGTCCTAATGTATAAGCTTCCCATACCACTTATACATTAGGTGTCATAGGTTGTTATGTATATTTATGATATGCATCTATATGGTGGGTATGATATGAACATGCAGTGCAACACACACACACGACTCCGTGATCACAGACCTTTAGTTCCCACTTTTCGAGTGCTAGCATCACTCTCAGGTACCGCCGTCGTGGCTCCGGCAGCAGTAGATCGGGCTTCTCCGCTTTCTAGGCGGGTATACACACTACCAGGAATAGACCTCTCTTGTGCGCCTCTGTACATGAAACAAGTGTACTCTAGAGTCTCTGCGTACCACTTTGCTGACTACCTGTCAGTCTTGTTGGGCCGAGTGCGCGTTATCGGGAAAAGTCCTCCAGACCTCAGTATAAACAACCTACTGGTCCCTCTAACCCTCGCACCCGCCTGATCCACCGTACCGTCATCGGTGTGACGACTGGACAGTACCGCATGGCCCGCCACTAGTATATGCACATGCAAGTATAATATATTGAGCCTCCAGCTCGAAGGACTATCCTGTCCCAAATCTCTCCAACCCGTCACGGGCGAGTATGTGCTACAAAACCTCCAACCCTGCCCGGTGAGTATATATATGTCAACTCTTTCCTCCAACTCTGCACGGTGAGCAAGTAGTCAATAGACTCCAAGTCCCTCCAACCCGGCACGAGTGAGCACATGTCCATTACACTTAACCTATTAGACTACTCTTGTCTACCGGTTGTTATACCTAGTGACTTAAGGTTAATCCCAGGACTGCCCAAGGTATTCCCGGTGAAGGGCTCTCAGGGGCACTAGGAGCTACGATGGGCTGAATCCCAAAGCTCCCTTTCTCAAGGATCTTTACTTCAGTTGATGTCTACCCAGAACCCCTTTTTCTCTCTCTGTTACATAGAGTGACTTAGTGACTTAAGCTATGGGTTGGGGAAAGACGGTCTTCCGTCGGCTCCTCCTAAATAAGTCTAAGGTTGCACTATTACTCTCGTCTCTAGAATACATCTGCCACCCAGGGTTATACTTCCGATCATAGACTCTAACTCAGTTGTTGATTCGTTCCCTGGTGGCCTATAGTGTAGCCTACCTTTACTATGCGCACCCCATGGCCTAGTACCACCCTGAAATCGAACTTTCAAATCCTTGGGCCTCAACCCCCAAATATGTATCCTAGGGTGGTATGATCTACTAGAATGAGTATGGCAATTTTCATAATTTTCTCAATTATTTTTATAATTAATTTATTTTCTCCAAATATTCCCCAAGGTCATTTAACACATGAAGTATGTCTTTGCATAGCCCTAATGATACAAAATAATTATCCTAACCATTAACATGATGAAATATCACTATTTCCCAAGGTTTATAATTTCTCACCAAACAATTGCATTTATTTGTTAATTATTACAAAACCATCATAATTACCACTTTTCAAAGTAAGTATGAGAAATTTAATCACAAAAATTCTAAAAAAATTACAGGAGATCTAAATCATCAAAATAAGGCTACTGACAAAGTTTCATCAACTTTCACAATGTTATAGAGTTGCAATTCAATTTCTTGGGTATTTACCAAAATGCCATTATGATGAATTAAAATTTGTATGTCCATCCAAAAATTATGAAATAAATATGTCAGTTAACTAATACCTATATACACCTCTATAAATATTCCCAAATTCTTCTGACCTATATTTTCATTAAATCATGAATAAAAGCAATAGGGGTAAAATGGTCATTTCATGATAATCTACCTCAAAATACCTCAAACAGAGAAAATAAAAATACCCCAATTCAATTATGATCAAATATTTAACATGGCCAAATTTGAAGATTTTTGCCTGATTAATTCTATTTTTCATTTTTATTTTCCAATAAGGCTATAGTTTTCAAAAAATCCAAATAATGGGATTTTTGTTCCCAAAAATCCCATAATAATTTTGAGGGACTACATTTGACCTAAATGTCCTCTATAATAAATTTCCAGGTCTTCAGAAGTCCTGAGATGAATAAATACACATTTTGGCAAAATTGCTATTTGCACACCAAGGCTAATACTAGCTTACACTTGCAAGTGGGTTAACCCAACATGAAGTGACCCAAATGAGCTGAGATTTTTATCATGCACCAATTATGTCCTTAAGGACTTGCCACCAAAATTTGGGGCTATTTGGGTGCCTATAACTCCAAATATTTCATTAATTTACATTTTGATATTATTGTAAAAACTATAGGAAACATTATCCCAAAAATTCCCAATTTTTGGTATAGGCTAGATATGCCCTATACATACGCATGACCAAAATTTCAGGTCATTTGACTTACTAGTTTAGCATGGGCACTCAGATTAAAATCTGCCCTAGCCTAGGACCAGTCCTAGGAGAAAAGACCTATAGGCCAGACCACTGGTCCAAAACCCATGTTTAGGGTGGAATTGGAAATTTAACACCAAGGGCTACAATTTTCATTCAGAAATCAAGTTAATTTGAGTTCCAAAAGTACCCTATAAATCACATTCAATGTGAATGTATAAGTGTGACAAAAATACATTTATATGATTTATATTATAACAATATCTATAGTTGAGCACGAATCTTAAAGCACGAATGGACGGGATCCTATCGACTTCTCCAATGAATCAACGGCCCTGATTGCAGATTCCTGGGCCTCCTTGCGGGGTGATTTCCGGCCGACTGAGGCGGCGCCATGGCCGGCCAACAGTGCCACCACCTTCACGGTGGTGGTGGCCAGCTTTTGCCGGCGGCGAAAGGCGGCGGCGCCGGCGATCCCGAGAGGTGAGAAAAAGCTTGAAAAATCGGGATTTTCACCCATGGCATCGGGCTCAATTGAGCCCGATTGCTTAACCTAAAGATCTAGGAAACTAGTACGGCTTGAAGTGAGGCGAAACGGGCCTGGATTGGGGCTCGGCGGCGAGTCAGGCGGCGGTTTGGCATGGTGGTGGTGCGCCGGCGATCTCCTGCCCGAAATCTTGATACTTCACCCTTTGCCTTGATCCAGGTATCGAATTCTACTCCCTTCCTCTCTCTGAAGCTGTTGGTAAGGTTAGTGTGGCCTGAGGAGGCTTGTACAGGGAGATATGGTCGAGGTACCATTTCGGGTTGGCCTTTGGTTGCTCCACCATGGGTGACAAGTGGCTGTCATGCCCCATTTTCTTCTGAAATGTGGTGGGGGGTCGGCCAGCAGGCATTGGGCCTGAGGGAAAATGGCCAAATGGCCTACTTCTTCTTCTTCCCCACTTCTCTCTCTTCCATTCCCAAAATTCCCTTTTTACCCTTGTGCATGTCTTCTCTCTCCACAACCAGGGGGTAGGGCTGGTCATTGGCCACTTGGCTGGTCATGGGCCAAATTTGGTGGGCTTGGCCCATGGGAAATGACTTGGGCTCACATCTTCCTTCTTTAGGGTAAAATGTTGACTTGTTGACTTTTAGGTTGACTTGGTCAACATGATGAGTGGGCTGACCCCACATGATGGCCATGGACTCCATGTCATCACCTAACATGGATTGGGCCATGGTGATGGTCTTAGCCCACTAGGAATGGGATTGGTCTTCAATTACCCTTAATTAGGCTTAAGGTTGACCAAGTTTGACCTTAGGGTTGACTTTGTCAAATGGGTGAGTGGGTTGACCCCACCTAGTGATCATGAGGTCTAAATCATCACCCAACATGGCTTGGGTCATGGTTATGCTCCACTTAATCCAATTGGGCTCATGAGTGTGGGGTTTGACCACTTTAGATCCAAGGTTGACCTGGGTCAACTATGGTCAAAGTGTTGACCTAGGGCATGACCTTGGGTCCACTTAGATTGTAATTAGGGTTAGGGCAGTGTGGTGGGGGTCATGGTGTGGTTAGGGTCCTCATTTAGTCTAGTTTGACCTAGTTTGACTTGGCCCTATAGTGGACCCCACATGGTTACAACTCACCACCTAGGGTCAAACCTAGCTAATTTCCCCTAACCCCCACCCCATGCCAAACCCAATCTAAGTTAAGGGGCCTAGAAGTAACATGGGATGTTACAAATCCTAAAAATAAAACAAATAATTTCGTCCCCGAAATTCAAGTTCGGGTCTACGGGGTTCTAGTTGCAAGAATTTGAAATCTTAAATCATAAATTAAATATGTACCTGTTGTAAACAACTCTGGGTGTTGCTCCATCATCAGGTCCCTCGGCTCCCAGGTGTGCTCCTCCCGTCCGTGGTTGGACCACAACACCTTTACGAGCGGGACCTTCTTTTTCCGCAACACTCGGACAGCCGTATCGTAGATCCGGATCGGCTCCAATCTAACTGAACGGTCAGGCTCTACCGGTCCAGCTGTAGTGGTGATATGTTGTTCAGGTCGAAGGAGAGCTCTTCGCAAGGAAGAGACATGGAAAACATCATGTAGGGTGCTCAACTCCGGAGGTACTGCAGTCGGTAGGCCAAGGGGCCCACACGCTCCAAAATCAAGTAGGGCCCCATGTATCGTGGACTGAGCTCTTGTGTCTCCGTATCCGAGAGACACCGTGTAGCGGTCGAATCTTCAGGAAAACTCTACTCCAACCTGGAACTCTACTTTCCGGTGCCGAGCTTCATAATATTTTGCCTGTCTGCTTTGTGCCTCCAAAAGTCGATCCCTGATCAAGCGAATCTGGGCCTCCGTATCTTCCACAAAATCTGATCCGAGGGCTCGAGTATCCACATCCTGGACCTAGATAGCGGTGTCCGACACTTCCTCCCATAAAGTGCCTCATAGGAGCCATCCCGATGCTGGCCTGGTGACTGTTGTTGTATGAAAACTCGATCAGTGGCAGTAGCCTCTCCCAAGGCTTCCCAGTATCCAATACACATAGCCTGAGCAGGTCCTCCATAGTTCGTATCGTCCGCTCCGTCTGACCGTCGGTCTGAGGATGGAAGGCAGTGTTAAAGGTAAGTCTGGAACCCAAATAAGCATGCACGTGCCCTCCATTCTCTGAGGTGAAGCGGCCGTCTCTGTCCGTAACAATAGACCTGGGAACGCCGTGGTACCGAATGAACTGCTCTACTAAACAATCTCACCAACACAGTAACTAGGGCATCCTTTCTGACCGGAATGAACCATGCTACCTTGGTCAATCTGTCCACAATAACCCAGACGAAATCGTGCCCAGAATGGGAGCGAGGGAGTCCGTGTACAAAATCCATGGAAATATCCTCGAACTTCCATTCTGGGACTGGCAGTGGCTGTAATACACCGCCTGGGCTCTTGCACTCGCCTTCACTCGCTGGCAGGTCTCACAGTGAGTCACAAGATATATGATCTCCCTCTTCATTCCTGCCAGTACATGGTCCCGTCGTAAGTCAGCCCACATCTTGGTGATGCCGGGATGCACTGAATATCTGGGAGTAGTGTGCCTCTCTGAGGATGTCATCCCGGATCCCACCTCCTGCTGGAATGTATACTCGACCACGAAATCGAAAAGATCGTCCTCCAGCGTGTAGTCCTCATACTTGCCTCCTTCCAAAGCGCCAAAAATAGGCTCTAAATCAGTATCCAGTCTCTATATGCTAACGATGCTTTCCCGAATAGTGTCATCGCTGGTCACTGAATTTAAATACTCTCGGTACACTCTGCGTTCTGACTCAGACACCATGGTAATGTGCATCTCCTCCAACATTCGTACCAGCTCTAAGGACATCAAGCGAGGCTCCGATCCGGAAGTGCCAGCTCTTCTACTCAGTGCATCAGCTACCGTATTAGCCTTCCCTGGATGATAATGAATCTGATAATCATAAAGCGCAGAGAAACTCTAACCATCCCCTCTGTCGTAGATTTAGATCCTTCTGGGTATCAATATATTTAAGATTCTTGTGATCCGAGTAGATATCACAATGAATCCCATATAAGTAATGCCTCCAGGTCTTTAGGGCGAATACCACGGCCCCGAGTTCTAGGTCATGTACTGGATAATTATGTTCGTGTTTCTTCAATTGTCTCGAAACATAAGCAGTGACGTGTCCATGCTGCATCAAGATTGCGCCCATCCCCTGATAAGAGGCATCCGTGTAGATCTGGAATCCTTCACTCCCGAATGGGAGCGTAAGGATAGGGGATGAGGTCAGTCGGTCTTTCAACTCCTGAAAAGCTGCCTCACATTATTCTGACCAAACAAAATTTGCATCCTTCTTCGTCAATGACGTAAGGGGGAGGGCTATCCTTGAGAATCCCTCCACAAACTTACGATAATATCCTGCCAATCCCAGAAAGCTGCGGATGTCTGCTGCTGTCTTTGGTCGTGGCCAATCCCGTACCGCCTCTATCTTAGCTGGATCCACCGCCACTCCAGCTCCACTAATAACGTGACCCAGAAAAGCCACCTCCTGTAGCCAAAATTGGCACTTAGAGAACTTTGCATACATCTGAAACTCTCTCAACCTCTGTAAAACTTGGGCCAGATGTTCTGCGTGTTCTTCCTGCTCCGGAATAGACCAGAATATCGTCGATGAACACAATGACGAAGCGATCCAGATATGGTTCGAATACACGATTCATTGGGTCATGAATGCGGAGGGCATTCGTGAGCCCAAATGGCATGACCGTGAATTCGTATAAGCCATAACGTGAGCTGAATGCGGTCTTCGGTATGTCTTCCTCCCGAATGCGTAACTGATAATAGCCGGATCGTAAATCGAGCTTAGAGAACCAGAAGGCTCCCTGAAGTTGATCAAATAACTCATCTATCCGGGGCAATGGGTAGGTGTTCCGAACCGTCAACCTATTCAATTCCCTGTAATCTATATACAAGTCGGAGGGATCCATCCTCTCCTCTTCACAAATAAAACCGGTGCTCCCCATGGCGACGAACTTGGCCGCACAAATCCTGACTCCACAGTTCCTGTAGCTGAGTCCTGAACTCTGCCAATTCTCTAGGTGCCATTCTGTAAGGTGCCCGGGACACTGGCCTCGCCCCTGGCACTAATTGGATCCTGAAGTCCAAATCCCGAACTGGTGGTAGTCCGGGCAATTTCTCCGGAAACACATCGGAGAAATCCCGTACCACTGGGATATCAGATATATAGAACTCTCTACTGCTACCATCTCAAAGCAAATAAGATACACTTCCTCCCCTCGCTCATAGGCCTTGACAGCCTGTATGGAAGACAATGAAAGAAGGGGGATAGGTCGGATACCTTCGATAGTAACGTAAGAATCTCCATGTCGAGTGTGATCCTCTTCGAGGGACAATCTATCTGCGCGTGGTTCCAATGGAGCCAGTTCATACCTAGAATCAGATCAAAGTCTGGTAGCCTCAAGACCGTTGCCGGAGCTTCGAACGCCTTGCCCCCTATCTCGACTTCCATATTGCAGCAATCTGTGGTTCGAAGTTCTGAGCCATCAGGAAGTCGCACACTTTTTTCCAACCCGGAAAACTTCTCTACTCCCTCTAATCCTTCAATAAACGTGTTCGACACGAAGGAGTGTGAAGCACCCGTGTCGAAGAGGGTATGAGCGGGCTTGCCGCTAATCATCACTTTGCCTGGGTTCGTTTGAGTTCAAAGATAAATATTACTTTAGGTTTATAAGGCACTGATTAAAGTTTAAACTTATGAATCTTGCATAATTAAAGTACCTGTAATCACTTCCTCGGGGTTCCTCTGCTCCGTGAGGTCCAGCGCATACGCCTGTTACCCGATCTCGGCCTCGGCCGTGATGTCCTCGGCCTCGCCTCGGCCTCGGCCTCGTCATCGGCCCTGGTGAACTGGAGGGGCCACTGGAGTTGGGGAGGAGGAAGAGGGTGGACCTGAAGCGGGCACTGCGTCCTGATGTGCCCAGGTTGGCCGCAACCATAGCAGGTGATCTGCCTCTGACCTCGATCATCCTGTCCATCGGCCCGGGAGTCTGTATTGGTGGGGGAGCCAATGTGGAGGAGGCCCCTGATCCTGCCTGTAGTTGGGACGACGACGTCCCCCACCCCTCCTATATCCGATAACCTTCCCCTTTGGGATGTCCTGCTACCATCGGAAGACGATCCTTCGAGCGGCCTTTTACCTCTGCCCTGTACCATTAGCTGGTCAGCCTCCAGCTTTTTCGCCATTTCTATGATTTGAGCAGTGGTACCATGTGATATAAACAACAGGGGCTGCCTCAACGAATCCCGGAGGCCATGATAAAATCTTTTAGCATACTTTCGATCATCCCATTCATGAAAGCCTGCAAACCTAGCTAGGTGGGAGAACTCTCTCTGATATTCGATCACTGGATCGCTCCCCTGCTGGAGGTTCAGGAACCTCGCCTCCAATGTGTCCCGGTCTGTGACAGAAACATAATGGTCCAGGAACGAGTCGCTGAATTCTTCCCAGGATATGTCTGTTAGTTCCCTATCCCCATAAACTGAGTCCTGAATAGACTTCCACCATCTCTTTGCATGGGCTTCTAGTGCGGAAGTGGCAAGTGGTACCGCCTGGCTGACTGGGCAGCTAATTCCAGCCAGTAACTCCTGAATGGTCTCCAACCACTCCTCTGTCTTCACAGCATCTTATGTTCCGTGATACAGTGGCGGAGACAAACTTTTAAACGCACTAAACCAGTTCGACCCTGGGTTGGGCAGCTGTACCGGGGCTTGCTGGGCTCTGAATGCGTCCAGGATCGCCGTCAGCGTTTTCCCCATCTCAGTCTGCATGAACGGAATGGCAGCCGGAGGGGGAGGAACTGTATCCTGTGGAGGCTGCATAAAGGTAAGGTAATGTCAAAATTGGCCTAACTCATTGTTTAATGGCGTGTTTTATGTGGATTTTTACACATGGGCACACCATTGCTTCCGCTGTATAGTTTGTCCGCAAACTAATGCTCGAGCGGGGTGTTCCAGTGTTGTGGACTTTTATTCTCATATGATCGTGTGTTCAAGTGATACCAGTTTGTAAGATCCTGTCTCCCCATTCCGAGGCTAACCCGGATCTTATGCCCAGAACCGCCGCCTTACGGTGACACTAACGCACGGGTTAGTCGACACCGCAAGACACTGATTCTGCCGGCTAGTACGATCATAACCTGTCGGCCAATATGAGAATAAAAGAGTACAAAGCATAGCAAAAATGTAGAAGTCCACAGCCACAGTACTAAACGTATATATATAACAAATGAAAAGTACAAGGTACAGTCCACAATGAGTACAATATAATGAGAGTAAAACGGCTTATGCCCAGTACATCAATATCAAATCACTCTCTCTCTCAATCTAATAGCAGCGGAATCTATCATCTCAAATCATCACACCTGAACATGTGCTCCAGTAGTATATACGTATCTGCCCCTCAAGCCCTGCCTCCTCGCCGTGCTGGTCCATCTCCTCGAGCTCCTAAAAATAGTATGGTCACCGACCATTAGTCAAAAAGACTAAGTCATTTCCTCCACACCTCGCAACACAACTCCTAGGCACCGTGCGGGAGGACGAAGCGGAGGACAACAAGGGGTGACAAAGGTGGAAGCAGGTGACAGGAACTAAAACAGAATATATTGAAATATAAGTAATGAAAAGTAACCTTCACTTATGCGAGTACGCATAAGCAAGGGTCTTCTACAAGGCTCCCATCGTATAAAATGTCCCATACCATTTTATACGATGGGGTGTCAGGTATCATAAGCAGTATATGTATAAAAAGGAAAGTAACCTCAACCTATAAACTTGCCCACTCAAGCTTATAGGCTAAGGGATCATTTAGCAGGTCCTAATGTATAAGCGTCCCATACCACTTATACATTAGGTGTCATAGGTTGTTATGTATATTTATGATATGCATCTATATGGTGGGTATGATATGAACATGCAGAGCAACACACACACACACACGACTCCGTGATCACAGACCTTTAGTTCCCACTTTTCGAGAGCTACATCACTCTCAGGTACCGCCGTCGTGGCTCCGCAACAGCGGATCGGGCTTCTCCCTTTCTAGGCAGGTATACACACTACCAGGCCTAGACCTCTCTTGTGCGCCTCTGTACATGAAACAAGTGTACTCTAGAGTCTCTGCGTACCACTTTGCTGACTACATGTCAGTCTTGTTGGGCCGGGTGCGCGTTATCGGAAAAGTCCTCCAGACCTCAGTATAAACAACCTACTGGTCCCTCTAACCCTCGCACCCGCCTGGTCCACCGTACTTCCGTCGGTGTGACGACTGGTCAGTACCGCATGGCCCGCCACTAGTATATGCACATGCAAGTATAATATATTGAGCCTCCAGCTCGAAGGACTATCGTGTCCTAAATCTCTCCAACCCGTCACGGGCGAGTATGTGCTACAAAACCTCCAACCCTGCCCGGTGAGTATATATATGTCAATCTCTTTCCTCCAACTCTGCACGGGTGAGCAAGTAGTCAATAGACTCCAAGTCCCTCCAAACCCGCACGAGTGAGCACATGTCCATTACACTTAACCTATTAGACTACTCTTGTCTACCGGTTGTTATACCTAGTGACTTAAGGTTAATCCCAGGACTGCCCAAGGTATTCCCGGTGAAGGGCTCTCAGGGCACTAGGAGCTACGATGGGGAATCCCAAAGCTCCCTTTCTCAAGGATCTTTACTTCAGTTGATGTCTACCCAGAACCCCTTTTCTCTCTCTATTACATAGAGTGACTTAGTGACTTAAGCTATTGGTTGGGAAAGACGATCTTCCGTCGGCTCCTCCTAAATAAGTCTAAGGTTGCACTATTACTTCGTCTCTAGAATACATCTGCCACCCAGGGTTATACTTCCGATCTTAGACTCTAACTCAGTTGTTGATTCGTTCCCTGTGGCCTATAGTGTAGCCTACCTTTACTATGCGCACCCCATGGCCTAGTACCACCCTGAAATCGAACTTTCAAATCCTTGGGCCTCCAACCCCCAAATATTTATCCTAGGGTGGTATGATCTACTAGAATGAGTATGGTAATTTTCATAATTTTCTCAATTATTTTTATAATTAATTTATTTTCTCCAAATATTCCCCAAGGTCATTTAACACATGAAGTATGTCTTTGCATACCCTAATGATACAAAATAATTACCTAACCATTAACATGATGAAATATCACTATTTCCCAAGGTTTATAATTTCTCACCGAACATTTGTATTAATTTGTTAATTATTACAAAACCATCATAATTACCACTTTTCAAAGTAAGTATGAGAAATTTAATCACAAAAAATCTAAGAAAATTACAGGGGATCTAAATCATCAAAATAAGGCTACTGACAAAGTTTCATCAACTTTAACAATGTTATAGACTTGCAATTCAATTTCTTGGTATTTACCAAATGCCATTATGATGAATTAAAATTTGTATGCACATCCAAAAAATCTGAAATAAATATGTCAGTTAACTAATACCTATATACACCCTCTATAAATATTCCCAAATTCTTCTGACCTATATTTTCATTAAATCATGAATAAAAGCAATAGGGGTAAAATGGTCATTTCATGATAATCTACCTCAAAATACCTCAAATAGAGAAAATAAAAATACCCCAATTCAATTATGATCAAATATTTAATAGGGCCAAATTTGAAGATTTTTGCCTGATTAATTCTATTTTTCATTTTATTTTCCATAAGGCTATAGTTTTCAAAAAATCCAAATAATGGGATTTTTGTTCCCAAAAATCCCATAATAATTTTGAGGGACTACATTTGACCTAATGTCCTCTAGAATAAATTTCCAGGTCTTCAGAAGTCCTGAGATGAATAAATACACATTTTGGCAAAATTGCTATTTGCACACCAAGGCTAATACTAGCCTACACTTGCAAGTGGGTTAACCCAACATGAAGTGACCCAAATGAGCTGAGATTTTTATCATGCACCAATTATGTCCTTAAGGACTTGCCACCAAAATTGGGGCTATTTGGGGGCCTATAACTCCAAATATTTCATTAATTTACATTTTGATATTATTGTAAAAACTATAGGAAAAATTATCCCAAAATTCCCAATTTTTGGTATGGGCTAGATATACCCATACATGCACATGACAAAAATTTCAGGTCATGTGGCTTACTGGTTTAGCATGGGCACTCAGATTAAAATCTGCCCTAGCCTAGGACCAGTCCTAGGAGAAAAGCCCTACAGGCCAGACCACTGGGACAAAACCCATGTTTAGGGTGGCATATGAAAGGTAACACCAAGGCTTACAATTTTCATTCAGAATCAAGTTAATTTGAGTTCCAAAAGTACCCTATAAATCACATTCAAGTGACTGTATAAGTGTGACAAAATACATTTATATGATTTATATTATAACAATATCTATAGTTGAGCACGAATCTTAAAGCACGAATGGACGGATCCTATCGTCTTCTCCAATGAATCAACAGCCCTGATTGCAGATTCCTGGGCCTCCTTGCGGGGTGATTCGGCCGACTGAGGCGGCGCCATGGCCGGCCAACAGTGCCACCACCTTCACGGTGGTTGGGCCAGCTTTGCTTGCGGCGAAAGGCGAAAGGCGGCGGCCGCCGCGATCCCGAGAGGTGAGAAAAAGCTTGAAAAATCGGGATTTTCACCCATGGCATCGGGCTCAATTGAGCCCAATTGCTAACCTAAAGGTCTAGGAAACTAGTACGTCTTGAAGTGAGGCGAAACAGACCTGGATTGGGCTCGGCGGCGAGTCAGGCGGCGGTTTGGCATGGTGGTGGTGCGCCGGCGATCTCCTGCCCGAAATCTTGATTCTTCACCATTTGCCTTGATCCAGGTATCGAATTCTACTCCCTTCCTCTCTCTGAAGCTGTTGGTGAGGTTAGTGTGGCCTGAGGAGGCTTGTACAGGGAGATATGGTCGAGGTACCATTTCGGGTTGGCCTTTGTTGCTCCACCATGGGTGACAAGTGGCTGTCATGCCCCATTTTCTTCTGAAAAGTGTGGGGGGGTCGGCCAGCAGGCATTGGGGCTGAGGGAAAAGGGCCAAATGGCCTACTTCTTCTTCTTCCCCCACTTCTCTCTCTTCCATTCCAAAAATTCCCTTTTTACCCTTGTGCATGTCTTCTCTCTCCACAACCAGGGGTAGGGCTGGTCATTGGCCACTTGGCTGGTCATGGGTCAAATTTGGTGGGCTTGGCCCATGGGAAATGACTTGGGCTCACATCTTCCTTCTTTAGGGTAAAATGTTGACTTGTTGACTTTTAGGTTGACTTGGTCAACATGATGAGTGGCTGACCCCACATGATGGCCATGGACTCCATGTCATCACCTAACATGGATTGGGCCATGCTGATGGTCTTAGCCACTAGGAATGGCTTGGTCTTCAATTACCCTTAATTAGGCTTAAGGTTGACCAAGTTTGACCTTAGGGTTGACTTGGTCAAATGGGTGAGTGGGTTGACCCCACCTAGTGATCATGAGGTCTAAATCATCACCCAATATAGCTTGGGTCATGGTTATGCTCCACTTAATCTAATTGGGCTCATGAGTGTGGGGTTTGACCACTTTAGATCCAAGGTTGACCTGGGTCAACTATGGTCAAAGTATTGACCTAGGGCATGACCTTGGGTCCACTTAGATTGTAATTAGGGTTAGGGCAGTGTGGTGGGGGTCATGGTGTGGTTAGGGTCCTCATTTAGTCTAGTTTGACCTAGTTTGACTTGGCCCTATAGTGGACCCCACATGGTTACAACTCACCACCTAGGTCAAACCTAGCTAATTTCCCCTAACCCCCACCCCATGCCTAACCCAATCTAAGTTAAGGGGCCTAGAAGTAACATGGGATGTTACAAATCCTAAAAATAAAACAAATAATTTCGTCCCCGAAATTCAAGTTCGGGTCTACGGGGTTCTAGTTGCAAGAATTTGAAATCTTAAATCATAAATTAAATATGTACCTGTTGTAAACAACTCTGGGTGTTGCTCCATCATCAGGTCCCTCGGCTCCCAGGTGTGCTCCTCCCGTCCGTGGTTGGACCACAACACCTTCACGAGCGGACCTTCTTTTTCCGCAACACTCGGACAGCCGTATCGTCGATCCGGATCGGCTCCAATCTAACTGAACGGTCAGGCTCTACCGGTCCAGCTGTAGTGGTGATATGTTGTTCAGGTCGAAGGAGAGCTCTTCGCAAGGAAGAGACATGGAAAACATCATATAGGGTGCTCAACTCCGGAGGTAGCGTCAGTCGGTAGGCCAAGGGGCCCACACGCTCCAAAATCAAGTAGGGCCCCATGTATCGTGGACTGAGCTTTTTGTGTCTCTGTATCCGAGAGACACCGTGTACCGGTCTAATCTTCAGGAAAACTCTGACTCCAACCTGGAACTCTACTTTCCGGTGCCGAGCATCATAATATTTTGCCTGTCTGCTTTGTGCCTCCAAAAGCCGATCCCTGATCAAGCGAATCTGGGCCTCCGTATCTTCCACAAAATCTGATCCGAGGGCTCGAGTATCCACATCCTGGACCCTAGATAGCGGTGTCTGACACTTCCTCCCATAAAGTGCCTCATAAGGAGCCATCACGATGCTGGCCTGGTGACTGTTGTTGTATGAAAACTCGATCAGTGGCAGTAGCCTCTCCCAAGGCTTCCCAGTATCCAATACACATAGCCTGAGCAGGTCCTCCATAGTTCGTATCGTCCGCTCCGTCTGACCGTCGGTCTGAGGATGGAAGGCAGTGCTAAAGGTAAGTCTGGAACCCAAATAAGCATGCACTGCCCTCCATTCTCTGGAGGTGAAGCGGCCGTCTCTGTCCGAAACAATAGACCTGGGAACGCCGTGGTACCGGATGAACTGCTCTACAAACAATCTCACCAACACAGTAACTAGGGCATCCTTTCTGACCGGAATGAACCGTGCTACCTTGGTCAATCTGTCCACAATAACCCAACGAATCGTGCCCAGAATGGGAGCGAGGGAGTCATGTCAAAATCCATGGAAATATCCTCGAACTTCCATCTGGGACTGGCAGTGGCTGTAATACACCGCCTGGGCTCTTGCACTCGGCCTTCACTCGCTGGCAAGTCTCACAGTGAGTCACAAGATATATGATCTCCCTCTTCATTCCTGGCCAGTACATGGTCCGTCGTAAGTCAGCCCACATCTTGGTGATGCCGGAATGCACTGAATATCTGGAGTAGTGTGCCTCTCTGAGGATGTCATCCCGATCCCACTCCTGCTGGAATGTATACTCGACCACGAAATCGAAGAAGATCGTCCTCCAGCGTGTAGTCCTCATACTTGCCTCCTTCCAAAGCACCAAAAATAGGCTCTAAATCAGTATCCAGTCTCTAATGCGTAACGATGCGCTCCCGAATAGTGTCATCGCTGGTCACTGAATTTTAAATACTCTCGGTACACTGCTGGTTCTGACTCAGACACCATGGTAATGTGCATCTCCTCCAACATTCGTACCAGCTCTAAGGACATCAAGCGAGGCTCCGATCTGGAAGTGCCAGCTCTTCTATCAGTGCATCAGCTACCGTATTAGCCTTCCCTAATGATAATGAATCTGATAATCATAATCGCAGAGAAACTCTAACCATCCCCTCTGTCGTAGATTTAGATCCTTCTGGGTATCAATATATTTAAGATTCTTGTGATCCGAGTAGATATCACAATGAATCCCATATAAGTAATGCCTCCAGGTCTTTAGAATACCATGCCCCGAGTTCTAGGTCATGTACCGATAATTATGTTCGTGTTTTCTTCAATTGTCTCGAAACATAAGCAATGACGGTCCATGCTGCATCAAGACTGCGCCCATCCCCTGATAAGAGGCATCCGTGTAGATCTGGAATCCTTCACTCCCGGATGGGAGCGTAAGGATAGGGATGAGGTCAGTCGGTCTTTCAACTCCTGAAAAGCTGCCTCACATTGTTCTGACCAAAACAAAATTTGCATCCTTCTTCGTCAATGACGTAAGGGGGAGGGCTATCCTTGAGAATCCCTCCACAAACTTATATAATATCCTGCCAATCCCAGAAAGCTGCGGATGTCTGCTGCTGTCTTTGGCCGTGGCCAATCCGTACCTACCGCCTCTATCTTAGCTGGATCCACCGCCACTCCCCAGCTCCACTAATAACGTGACCCAGAAAAGCCACCTCCTGTAGCCAAAATTGGCACTTAGAGAACTTTGCATACATCTGAAACTCTCTCAACCTCTGTAAAACTTGGGCCAGATGTTCTGCGTGTTCTTCCTGCATCCTGGAATAGACTAGAATATCGTCGATGAACACAATGAAGAAGCGATCCAGATATGGTTCGAATACACGGTTCATTAGGGTCATGAATGCGGAGGGGGCATTCGTGAGCCCAAATGGCATGACCGTGAATTCGTATAAGCCATAACGTGAGCTGAATGCGGTCTTCGGTATGTCTTCCTCCCGAATGCGTAACTGATAATAGCCGGATCGTAAATCGAGCTTAGAGAACCAGAAGGCTCCCTGAAGTTGATCAAATAACTCATCTATCCGGGCAATGGGTAGGTGTTCCGAACCGTCAACCTATTCAATTCCCTGTAATCTATACACAGCGGAGGGATCCATCCTTCTTCTTCACAAATAAAACCGGTGCTCCCCATGGCGACGAACTTGGCCGCACAAATCCTGACTCCACAAGTTCCTGTAGCTGAGTCCTGAACTCTGCCAATTCTCTAAGTGCCATTCTGTAAGGTGCCCGGGACACTGGCCTCGCCCCTGGCACTAATTGGATCCTGAAGTCCAAATCCCAAACTGGTGGTAGTCCGGGCAATTTCTCCGGAAACACATCGGAGAAATCCCGTACCACTGGGATATCAGATATAGAACTCTCTACTACTGCTACCATCTCAAAGCAAATAAGATACACTTCCTCCCCTCGCTCATAGGCCTTGACAGCCTGTATGGAAGACAATGAAAGAAGGGGGATAGGTCGGATACCTTCGATAGTAACGTAAGAATCTCCAGTCGGAGTGTGATCCTCTTCGAGGGACAATCTATCTGCGCGTGGTTCCAATGGAGCCAGTTCATACCTAGAATCAGATCAAAGTCTGGTAGCCTCAAGACCGTTGCCGGAGCTTCGAACGCCTTGCCCCCTATCTCGACTTCCATATTGCAGCAATCTGTGGTTCGAAGTTCTGAGCCATCAGGAAGTCGCACACTTTTTTCCAAGCCGGAAAAACTTCTCTTACTCCCTTTAATCCTTCAATAAACGTGTTCGACACGAAGGATGTGAAGCACCCGTGTCGAAGAGGGTATGAGCGGGCTTGCCGCTAATCATCAACTATGCCTGGGTTCGTTGAGTTCAAAGATAAATATTATTCTTTAGGTTTTATAAGGCACTGATTAAAGTTTAAACTTATGAATCTTGCATAATTAAAGTACCTGTAATCACTTCCTCGGGTTCCTCTGCTCCGTGAGGTCCAGCGCATACGCCTGTTCCCGATCTCGGCCTCGACCGTGATGTCCTCGGCCTCAGCCTCGGCCTCGTCCTCGGCCCTGGTGAACTGGAGGGGCCACTGGAGGTTGAGGAGGAGGAAGAGGGTGGACCTGAAGCGGGCACTGCGTCCTGATATGCCCAGGTTGGCCGCAACCATAGCAGGTGATCTGCCTCTGACCTCGATCATCCTGTCTCATCGGCCCGGAAGTCTGTATTGGTGGGGGAGCCAATGTTGGAGGAGGCCCCTGATCCTGCCTGTAGTTGGGACGACGACGTCCCCCCACCCTCCTATATCTGATAACCTTCCCCTTTGGGATGTCCTGCTACCATCGTAAGACGATCCTTCGAGCGGCCTTTTACCTCTGCCCTGTACCATTAGCTGGTCAGCCTCCAGCTTTTTCGCCATTTCTAGATGATTGAGCAGTGGTACCATGTGATATAAAACAACAGGGGCTGCCTCAACGAATCCCGGAGGCCATGATAAAATATTTTAGCATACTTTCGATCATCCCATTCATGAAAGCCTATAAACCTAGCCAGGTGGGAGAACTCTCTCTGATATTCGATCACTGATCGGCTCACCTGCTGGAAGGTTCAGGAACCTCGCCTCCAATGTGTCCTGGTCTGTGACAGAAACAAATGGTCCAGAAACGAGTCGCTGAATTCTTCCCAGGATATGTCTGTTAGTTCCCTATCCCCATAAACTGAGTCCCGAATAGACTTCCACCATCTCTTTGCATGGGCTTCTAGTGCGGAAGTGGCAAGTGGTACCGCCTGGCTGACTGGGCAGCTAATTCCAGCCCGTAACTCCTGAATGGTCTCCAACCACTCCTCTGTCTTCACAGCATCTTCTGTCCCGCGATACAGTGGCGGAGACAGACTTTTAAACGCACTCAACTAGTTCGAACCCTGGGTTGGGCAGCTGTACCGGGGCTTGCTGGGCTCTGAATGCGTCCAGGATCGCCGTCAGCGTTTTCCCCATCTCTGTCTGCATGAACGGAATGGCAGCCGGAGGGGGAGGAACCGCATCCTGTGGAGGCTGCATAAAGGTAAGTAATGTCAAAATTGGCCTAACTCATGTTTAATGGACTTTTTATGTGGCTTTTTACACATGGGCACACCATTGCTTCCGCTGCATAGTTTGTCCGCAAACTAATGCTCGGGCGGGTGTTCTAGTGTTGTGGACTTTTATTCTCATATGATCGTGTGTTCAAGTGATACCAGTTTGTAAGATCCTGTCTCCCCATTCCGAGGCTAACCCGATCTTATGCCCAGAACCGCCGCCTTACGGTGACACTAACGCACGGGTTAGTCGACACCGCAAGACGCCGATTCTGCCGTTAGTACGATCATAACCTGTCGGCCAATATGAGAATAAAAGAGTACAAAGCAGAGCAAAAATGTAGAAGTCCACAGCCACAGTACTAAACATATATATATAACAAATGAAAAGTACAAGGTACAGTCCACAATGAGTACAATATAATAAGAGTAAAACGGGCTTATGCCCAGTACATCAATATCAAATCACTCTCTCTCTCAAAATAGCAGCGGAATCTATCATCTCAAATCATCACACCTGAACATGTGCTCCAGTAGTAGTAGCCGGTATCTGCCCCTCAAGCCCTGCCTCCTCGCCGTGCTGGTCCATCTCCTCGAGCTCCTAAAAATAGTATGGTCACCGACCATTAGTCAAAAAGACTAAGTCGTTTCCTCCACACCTCGCTCCGCAACTCCTAGCACCGTGCGGGAGGACGAAGCGGAGGACAACAAGGGGTGACAAAGGTGGAAGCAGGTGACAGAAACTAAGCAGAATATAATAAAAATAAGTAATGAAAAGTAACCTTCACTTATGCGAGTACGCATAAGCAAGGGGTCTTCTGCAAGGCTCCCATCGTATAAAATGTCCCATACCATTTTATACGATGGGTGTCAGGTAATCATAAGCAGTATATGTAAAAAGGAAAGTAACCTCAACCTTAAACTTGCCCACTCAAGCTTATAGGCTAAGGGATCATTTAGCAGGTCCTAATGTATAAGCGTCCCATACCACTTATACATTAGGTGTCATAGGTTGTTATGTATATTTATGATATGCATCTATATGGTGGGTATGATATGAACATGCAGTGCAACACACACACACACACGACTCCGTGATCACAGACCTTTAGTTCCCACTTTTCGAGAGCTAGCATCACTCTCAGGTACCGCCGTCGTGGCTCCGGCAGCAGCGGATCGGCTTCTCCGCTTTCTAGGAGGGTATACACACTACCAGGCCTAGACCTCTCTTGTGCGCTTGTACATGAAACAAGTGTACTCTAGAGTCTCTGCGTACCACTTTGCTGACTACCTGTCAGTCTTGTTGGGCCGGGTGCGCGTTATCGGGAAAAGTCCTCCAGACCTCAGTATAAACAACCTACTGGTCCCTCTAACCCGCCACCCGCCTGGTCCACCGTACTACCGTCGGTGTGACGACTTGCCAGTACCGCAATGCCCCGCCACTAGTATATGCACATGCAAGTATAATATATTGAGCCTCCAGCTCGAAGGACTATCCTGTCCCAAATCTCTCAACCCGTCACGGGCGAGTATGTGCTACAAAACCTCCAACCCTGCCCGGTGAGTATATATATGTCAATCTCTTTCCTCCAACTCTGCACGGGTGGAGCAAGTAGTCAATAGACTCCAAGTCCCTCCAACCCGGCACGAGTGAGCACATGTCCATTACACTTAACCTATTAGACTACTCTTGTCTACCGTTGTTATACCTAGTGACTTAAGGTTAATCCCAGGACTGCCCAAGGTATTCCCGGTGAAGGGCTCTCAGGGGCACTATGAGCTGCTACGATGGGCTGAATCCCAAAGCTCCCTTTCTCAAGGATCTTTACTTCATTGATGTCTACCCAGAACCCCTTTTTCTCTCTCTGTTACATAGAGTGACTTAGTGACTTAAGCTATGGGTTGGGGAAAGACGGTCTTCCGTCGGCTCCTCCTAAATAAGTCAAGGTTGCACTATTACTCTCGTCTCTAGAATACATCTGCCACCTAGGGTTATACTTCCGATCTTAGACTCTAACTCAGTTGTTGATTCGTTCCCTGGTGGCCTATAGTGTAGCCTACCTTTACTATGCGCACCCCATGGCCTAGTACCACCCTGAAATCGAACTTTCAAATCCTTGGCCTCCAACCCCCCAAATATTTATCCTAGGGTGGTATGATCTACTAGAATGAGTATGGTAATTTTCATATTTTCTCAATTTTTTTATAATTAATTTATTTTCTCCAAATATTCCCCAAGGTCATTTAACACATGAAGTATGTCTTTGCATAGCCCTAATGATACAAAAATAATTATCCTAACCATTAACATGATGAAATATCACTATTTCCCAAGGTTATAATTTCTCACCAAACATTTGTATTTATTTGTTAATTATTACAAAACCATCATAATTAACCACTTTTCAAAGTAAGTATGAGAAATTTAATCACAAAAATTCTAAGAAAATTACAGGGGATCTAAATCATCAAAATAAGGCTACTGACAAAGTTTCATCAACTTTAACAATGTTATAGACTTGCAATTCAATTTCTTGGGTATTTACCAAAATGCCATTATGATGAATTAAAATTTGTATGCACATCCAAAAATTCTGAAATAAATATGTCAGTTAACTAATACCTATATACAACTCTATAAATATTCCCAAATTCTTCTGACCTATATTTTCATTAAATCATGAATAAAAGCAATAGGGTAAAATGGTCATTTCATGATAATCTACCTCAAAATACCTCAAACAGAGAAAATAAAAATACCCCAATTCAATTATGATCAAATATTTAATAGGGCCAAATTTGAAGATTTTTTCCTGATTAATTCTATTTTTCATTTTTATTTCCTATAAGGCTATAGTTTTTCAAAAAATCCAAATAATGGGATTTTTGTTCCCAAAAATCCCATAATAACTTTGAGGACTACATTTGACCTAAAATGTCCTCTAGAATAAATTTCCAGTCTTCAGAAGTCCTGAGATGAATAAATACACATTTTGGCAAAATTGCTATTTGCACACCAAGGCTAATACTAGCCTACACTTGCAAGTGGGTTAACCCAAGATGAAGTGACCCAAATGAGCTGAGATTTTTATCATGCAGCAATTATGTCCTTAAGGACTTGCCACCAAATTTGGGGCTATTTGGGTGCCTATAACTCCAAATATTTCATTAATTTACATTTTGATATTATTGTAAAAACTATAGGAACAATTATCCCAAAAATTCCCAATTTTTGGTATGGCTAGATATGCCCTATACATGCACATGACAAAAATTTTTGGTCATGTGGCTTACTGGTTAGCATGGGCACTCAGATTAAAATCTGCCCTAGCCTAGACCAGTCCTAGGAGAAAAGCCCTACAGGCCAGACCACTGGGCCAAAACCCATGTTTAGGGTGGCATTTGAAAGGTAACACCAAGGGTTACAATTTTCATTCAGCAATGAAGTTAATTTGAGTTCCAAAAGTACCCTATATATCACATTCAAGTGACTGTATAAGTGTGACAAAAATACATTTATATGAATTTATATTTTAACAATATCCT